>JAPMLY010002111.1:0-47500 GCA_026401115.1 Tetraselmis chui
TTACGGGGGGTTAATGATGGGCCCCTCTTTGTGAACGGGGGGGGGGGGGCTTGGTGCATATGACATACCTCCCACGTGCAACAAAAATGTAATGAATTGTGTGCCTGTTAGAGCTGGGAACGGATAGTTACACGGAGGTCGTGCCGGCCCCACAAGGGGGCCGGCTGTGGTGACTAGAGAAGTGCGAGGAGAGAGATGGCGGCCGGCGAAGGCACCGGCAAGGCCGGCCGACCGCCACTAATAGGGAATATTGTACCGCTAATAGCATAACACTAAGTACTAGAATGACAAATAGCTACCTTGTACATAAGTACTATGCAACGGGATGCTAGTGCTAACACCCCCCCTCAAGGTAGCCGAGGTCTTGACGTCGTCCTAGCTTGCGTTGAGGAAGGTGTCATCTTCGTAAAAGGTGTAGTGCTTGTAGCGTGTGTCTCCGGCCGGGTAGGTGTAGCGACATGCGCTCACAAGAACGTGCCGCTACCGGCGAGTTGCCGATATGAAGCAGTTCCAAATATACTGCATAATGTACTATTCTGACATGTAGCGGGAAAAACTGTCCGCGGGGGAATTGGCCGACGCATGAGAGCGACCGGCGAGGAAGAAGCACAGCCAACAAGGCCGTTAGGAGCGTGTAGGCACGCAAAAAACATAGACGGGCGCTCGTGTTGACTCCCCCTTTTTGCCGTGGGAAAGTCAAGCTCCTCGCTAAGTAAGGTGAGCGTTGCGGCATTGCCCCGGGAAAAAAAATAACAGTACTACTTAAAGTACGTACGGGCCGAATTTTCGCGGGTCGGTCTGAAAAACCAGATCCGGTCGAGAGCATCGGTAGGCTGAAGGCTAGGTGAGACAGAAAGCTGGGTGGGGCGAACGTGGCGCCGGGCGCTTTACACACGTTCTTCTCCTTTTTACGTGGGAGATGGTAAGACATTCGCGGACAACCAGCTCGAAGGCGAAGCGTGGGGTCGGTGGGACGATAAATTACTAGCGTGGCGCCGAGCGCTTTACACACGCTCTACTCTTTTTTACGTGGGAGTAGGTAGGACTAGCGTGGCGCCGAGTGCTTTACACACGCTCTTCTCTAGTGAAACGTGGTGGAGGGTCCATAACATGTTAGAGCTGGGAACGGATAGTTACACGGAGGTCGTGCCGGCCCCACAAGGGGGCCGGCTATGGTGACTAGAGAAGTGAGAGGAGAGAGATGGCGGCCGGCGAAGGCACCGGCAAGGCCGGCCGACCGCCACTAATAGGGAATAGAGTACCGCTAATAGCATAACACTAAGTACTAGGATGACAAATAGCTACCTTGTACATAAGTACTATGCAACGGGATGCTAGTGCTAACAGTGCATCGCTGCATATTAATGCATTGGTGCATAGAAACATTTCAAATCAATATACAATGCGTAGTATGTGATGAAAGGGGAAATCCTGCGGGTGGGGTCTATTCAATATTTTTAGTTGAGGGAGGTTTACAGGAGACACAAAATACATTTTTCATGCGATCTTGTATGCGACACAAATGCAAAACCCGCACACCGACACATACACACACGCACACACACGCGCGCGCGCGCACTCTCACACACACAGCCATTCACGCACATGCACGCACGAACGCACGCGCGCGCGCGCATCACATACACCACAAAGCTAGGACACGTGCACGGTCATTTACATCTACACACACACACACACACACACACACACACACACACACGCACACACACACACACACACACACGCACATGGACGTCTCACACACAACAAAGCTAGATAGGACGCACACAAACGCACACTCACACACACACTCAAACTCACACACACGCCTATCCTTAACACAAACACACGCGCATATACATCCGCACACACACACGCACACGCGCACACACACACGCACACACGCACACACACGCACACACACACACACACACACATACACACACAATGTTGGAGATGGAAATAGATGGTTGCACGGGTAGTCGAGTCGGCCCGTGGGGACAAAGGAAGTAAGAAGCGGGAGATGGCAGCCGGCAAAGCTACCGGTAGGGCCGGCCGGCCGCCACTAACAGGGGCTATCGCTATTAGTATAACATCAAGTATTAAAATACCGACTAGATAAGCTTTAGGTAACTCCCCACCCCCCCCCGTCAAGGTAGCCGAGGTCTTGTCGTCGCCTTTGCTTGTCTTCGAGGAAGGAGTTATCTTGGTCGAAGGTGTTGTGCCGGTAGCGGTGTCTATTGAACCATGCAAACACAGTTAGTGTGGAAGATAACTTACGCAAACGTAGTTACAGTCACAGTCCCGCAAACGGAACAGTTACGGCGACAACCAGCCTACATGCGTGGTGTCGGGACAACAAAAGAAGTGTGAGAGTTGTAGCCTAGCGACAGCTCTGTACCGAGTCAAACAGTTTATCGGTGTATGTCCGATCTAGACATGTACTAATCATATCTAGAGTAGCTTACAATAGCTATCTGCAACTAATACGTATACGGTATTACTTACAACACTCCCCCTAAAGGTAGCTACGGGATGAAGCGTTGCATTGGGTCTTGTCCTCCAAGGATCGCACTTCGGTGTCTTGCTAGTGCAGGTCCTGGGAGGGGTTTGGTGAGCATGTTAGCCACAGAGTAGTACTCGGCTTCACACGTGGATGAAGCCACACAAGTCTGTTGTTTGATCTTGTAACTGATTGGCCCGCGTCCGAGGGTGAAGAGATAGCCGGAGCAAGACTTGCGGGTGCTGCTTTCGTTGGCCCAGTCAGCGTCGGCAAAGCCTGTGAGTTGGAGGCTGTGGTCCAGGCCCCCCCCCCCAACGTCAAGCGCATGTCGATGGTGCCATGAAGGTAGCGGAGGACCTTTTGCAGAGCCTGCAAGTGTGCCTCCCTGGGTGAGGCTTGGGCGGAGCCAAGGATGCGCAAGACCGTGGAGATAGGGGGGCGCGTGCAGACGGTTGCGTATTGGGGGCTGCCCAAGAGGCTGGTATAGACGTCTTTGTCGAAGCCGGGGGCTGCGTGTGCCGCTCGGCCGATGACTATGGGGTCAATGGTGGGGCGACGCCGGCCACGGGGGGTGTGGTCGCCACGCTGGGCTGGGGGAGAATGCCGTCCATGGAAGGGAGGAGGTGGGCCACCGGGAAAGGGAGAGCGGCCGGCCATGGAAGGCGGCGGGCCGTACGGATGCGGGTGGTCACGGGAGGGGGGGACGAGGTGAGAGGGCGCCTCCGGGATGAGAGGTCCGGGGTGGTGAAGGGCATATCCAGCGGGGGGGTAGGGGGGGGGTGGCGGGAGGTGTTGAACCTCGAGGTCGTGACGCGAGGGGTCGCGGTGTAGGGCAGAATTAGCGGGGGGTATTGGGGGGGTGGTGGAAGGTGTTCAACCATGAGCTCGGGACGCGAGGGCTCGCGGTGCCCATCGGGACGGCGCTCTGCGACGGCGGGGTCGCCAACATGAGCTGCAGCGGTAGCAGCAGCGAAGGCCGACTGTGCGTCCGGTGGAGCGTAGCCAGGCTGGGGATGCACAAGCAGGGGGAGGGTGTGCACGTCGTGGCTGTCCCGAAAGTGTTTGAGCTAAGGATCGTGGCGGCGCTGAGCGACAGGGGGGTGCGGATTAGCACCCGCAGCAGGAAGAGCAGCAATGGCGGCCGACCGCGAGTCGAGGTAAGCCTCAAGGAGCGTCATTTGCTCAAGGAGCATCGCGAGAATATCCGGGGGGGGGGATTGGAGAGTGCTCTGCTGAGAGCCTGAGTCAGGGGAGTCAGGAGGTGAAACAGGCGGAGAGTCGGCAGAGCGAGTTTTCGGCGCCATTTCGACAGAGGGCGAAAAAGAAAGAGCTGAACAAAAAACAGGCAGCGGTAAAAACCGCTAGCCGGACTCGTGCCTAACAACGGTTTCAGAGAGATGGCCTGATGCCCGCCGACCCCTCGGCATGTAGCCCCGGGGTGTCTCAAAGCACCTTTTATGTATCCTCCACCCAGTGTGGGGCACAAGTCGAGGCCAAGGCCAGGACAAGTGGAGCGCTGCGCTAGCGGCTGAGTCGCTAAGATAATATAAAAATAAAAAGGTAAGCTACGGCTGGCGTGCAACCTGTGGATGCGTATTTACCCGATACTACGCCCCCCCGTTCTCAAGCTTGGACATGTGTGCACCATGTCCACACACGACGAGTGCGTCGGTGTGGGTGGTTGGCTATCGCCGTCGAGTGGCTGACTTAAGAGGGGTGGTTGCGGGTTTTAAATCGCAGTTTATACTGGCGATACCGCCGACTACACGTTGAAAGTACTAGGTGTCTATAGAAACTTGCCTTATGCGGGAGAGCTGTCGATCGCAGCTCGCCGAACCAGGTTGTCGCGCGTGAGTGACGTGAGGCGGGGGCCCATAACCTATTGAACCATGCAAACACAGTTAGTGTGGAAGATAACTTACGCAAACGTAGTTACAGTCACAGTCCCGCAAACGGAACAGTTACGGCGACAACCAGCCTACATGCGTGGTGTCGGGACAACAAAAGAAGTGTGAGAGTTGTAGCCTAGCGACAGCTCTGTACCGAGTCAAACAGTTTATCGGTATGTCCGACCTAGACATGTACTAATCATATCTAGAGTAGCTTACAATAGCTATCTGCAACTAATACGTATACGGTATTACTTACAACAGTGTCTCAAAACGGGTAGGTGTCGCGACATGCGCTCAAATGAACGGGATGCTATCGGCGGATTCCCGATAGGAAAATGTTCAAAACATACTGCGTGATGTAGTAGTCTGACGCGTTGCGGGGAAAACCATCCACGGGCGAATTAGCTTACGCGTGAGAGCCGCTAGCGAGGAAGGAGCAAAGCCAACATGGCTGCCAACAACTTGTATTGTAGGCACTCAAAAGCAATCGTCGGACGTTGATCGTGTCGACTCCCCCCCTTCGCCGTGGGCAAGGGTAGATCCTCGCTGAGTTAGGTGAGCGTTGCGGCGGCAGGAAAAAGCAGGAATAATACTAATTACAGCATGCATGGGCAGAGTTTTCGCGTGTCGGTGCGTTAAACAAGATCCGGTCGCTAATAGCATCACTAAACTGTGAGTTGGGTATGACTAACGAGCCACCGGTGAGCAAAAGGCAACGCTCTTCTCCATAGGTGGCGGAGGCTTTGGCTAGCGAGCTACTGGTGAGCGGAAGGCAACGCTCTTCTCCGTAGGCATGTGGCGGTGGGTATGACTAACGAGCCGTCGGGGAGCGGAATGCGACGCTCCTCGTGTAACTAGGCATGGAGAGGCCCAATAACATGTTGGAGATGGAAATATATGGTCACACGGGTAGTCGAGCCGGCCCCGCTCGCGTGCAGCTCCGGGGATAAGGGAAGTAAGAAGTGAGAGATAGTCGCCGACAAAGGTTCCGTCACGGCCAGCTGGCCGCCAATAACGGGGAACTAGAGTACCGCTATTAGTACAACACTAGTACTAAGACACCGACTAGAAACCTCGTATATAAGCACTAGATTTTTTTCTGGGATGCTAGTGCTAACACGCACGCACACACACACACACACACACACACATACACACACACACACACACACACACACACACACACACATACATGCCTACACGCTAGACACAGCATAACCCAAGGGCACACATACGTATATGTATGCGTACACACACACACACACACACACACACACACACACACACACACACACACAAACAAACACACACACACACACACACACACACACACACACACACACACACACACACACACACACACACACACGCCTACCCCAAAAGCAAACACGCGCTTACCCAGACACGCACACTTACACGTCTCACACACACACACACACACACACACACACACACACACACGTCTAACCCCACTCCGAAAATACACACGCACACGCTCTGTCTCTTTCTCTTTCTCTGTCTATCTCTCTCTGTCTGTCCGTCTGTCTCTCTCTCTCTCTCTCTTACACACACACACATACACACACACACACACACACACACACACACACACACACACACACACACACACACACACACACACACACACACACACACACACACAAAGGTTCCGACCCTCAAGCCCCCTTCTCTCCCAAACGCACATAAAGTTTTCACTGTGGATGAAAAATTCCGCAGCGGAAGGGCACTTAAAAAGACTGCTACCTCTTGCTTCAACTAGCCCTTCGCCCGGCCAGGTGAGCAAAAGCCGGAAGGTGAGCTGCTATTGGCGATCCTTGGTGGAAGACCTGGAGGGTGCTCTTCCGAAATTGGTATCTCGATTTCCCCATGCGTTGCCGCGGGGGCGTGCGGGGACGGAGGTAATGTCGCGGCGGGCGCAGAGGCAGCACGGGCCGGGGCGGAACCGGGTTTACCAGGCACCGGCATATGGTGACGTTCGGGCACTTGCCGAGGCCCGATGCGGTCGCGGGGGGGGGAGAGCACAAGGCTTACCACGGGTACCGCCTCATCGTGTTTGGCGGGTACCCCGTCCATTGCAGGTGACCAACACGGAATATGATTTGTACCGCGCCACGCAGATTTATTTTGAAAATTATTTAGCGCGAGTAGGGGTTCTCCGTGTTTTTCAAATATTTGACACCGCAAATCGCTGCACTGCTCGCGCTCCGACAAGTTCCCTGCTCAGGCATATTCATTGACGGATCTTAGATGGCAATATGATACATACGTTCAATCCCCTATTTATAAATGGAGTGTTGAATAGTCGCGTGAAGATGAGCAGCCCGTTTACAAATGGGTGTTTCGATGCACCATATTTGTAAATAGGTGCGATCAATGCCTCTATGTGCACGAATGGGGGGTCTCTATCGAACCCCGTTTACAAACCGAGAACACGCGTCACCAGTTTGTAAATGGGGTGGTATCTGCATCCCCCGTTTGTAAATAGGGTAACCTGTTTATAACGGGAGTTTTGTATCCCCCGCCGTTTGTAAATGGGGCGCCCCGTTTGTAAACAAGGGTTTTGTACATGGTTGGCAATATACATATTTTAGGTACGGGCACGTTGCGCCTGAAATATTATGCAATCCTCCATAGAAGTACACTCCTCCACAAAGTACGGACATGCACTATGTTAAACATAACCTTGTCAAGGACACGCGCCCCTCTCGCTCACCACGTCAAGCACGACGACACCTAGGTACCACTCAAGTTCAGCAGAGCCGGGAAAGCAAGCACTTGCCAGTCATTTGGTATGAATAGACCTGAGCTTGAAAACGAGTGTTGTTGGTGTAGTTTGTCGAATTAAGCCCGAAAATTCCTAGGAAATTGTCTAAACTACACACGGCGTTCTAAGCTCCACGCTCGGGCATTGCTAAATCGCTCATTCTAAGCTGCATATTGCTCAGTAATTCACTTAACTCTAAATTTTTAAACTTGTCGGAGGCGGTTTATTTGATGCCATTTTCAGTGCGCGAGGTTTGGCTTGCTTGCGAGTACGTGAATAGAGCTTGGAAATTTACGCCGCATGCACGGGTGATGTATTTGAAAAATAAGCGAGAAAAACCCACATGATGCAAGGTTGGATAAACAGTGCACGCTATAAATGGGTGAGGTCGATTGGCTTTGGCGAGGGGAGAGGTTCAAGTTGGCCGTTTGGGATGTATTACGTTGATGACCGTTCGTGCTGTTTGGAATGCTTGGGTATGTGCTTGTGCCAACCACACCCGCCCCCCACGTGGCACACATCAGAAATTGGGCTTGCGAATCATTAGAAATGAAAAATTGGTTAACATGCATTGACAATTAACCCCGTACAAATTGCCTCATGAAGCAAGCCGAATTCGACAGGTGCCGCTTGGCACTGCCGCTCATCTTTGCAAAAATATTCCGGAAAGAAGAATAAATGACATAAAATCGATTTGTGAGTGTTTGAACCCGAGAGCACACGCGCTGCACGTGCATTGATAAGGCGCGTCCAAAGGTACATGTTTGTAAAAACGTTTGAGCTCAGATAAGAGTAATGACCCTTTGAGCATTGCGGCCGAACGCAGCTTCCCGTGGGTTGTGCGCATATCGGTGTTAAGTATACGTGCGCGATTTCGTACGTTTTCCCCGCAGCAGCCTGCCCAACACCTCCCACCTCCGTCGCCTAAGTATGCATTATGTTTGCGCGACAATCGCACAATCATTCGTATTGCGGCGCGTTGAGCCCGTTACTCTTTTCGTCTAACCGCCACGGCGAATATTTGAAGGAGCGTGTCGTCGTGTCGCACGACTGCGGGCGCGATAACCCCAAGTACACAAGCCCGGTAGTGCTCGATTTGTATTTGTCGGCGCAATTCATCTTGGGCGCCAAGAGCATTGCCCAGGATTTCAGAATACTAGTCAATACAATTTACGAATGAATACATTTTCACATGCTAAGGTGCGAAATATTGTCCGGACTTTTATGGAGGAGAGTATTACCGGTACATAACAACCATTCATTTTTTTGTACCCACCACCTTCATTAATAACATATAGGATACATGGTTATGTACAATATGCAGAGAAACATACGCTTGAAAGGATGGGAAACGAGTTGAACGTATGTTTGGGCCGGGACAAATAGTGAGAGAGAGGATGAATGAAAAAATGCACTATAGACACGAGGACATGGGAATAAGGAGGGGGGGGGCAAGAGGGTAAGAGTAACAAGAGGTATGGTCACATGTTCCAATACACAGCGCAAAGTGAAGCACTACCATGTGCACATACCTAGCAAAGAAAATAGGGAGACATGTTATTCATGGTTAAAATAGTTATTCATCCACAATAGCATGTGAGCCTAGATCCAATACTGATTTTTTCACGCGGTCCCTTACTTTGATTGCGTGGCAGCATAATGGGGAGCTCCTCCTCGCGCTGATCATGCCGCACTTGTTTCTCTCCTTCCATCCCCTTACGTCGACATGTGCCTTTACAAACGTGCATTATATATGGTTGTATGTGTCCAATGCTTGGGCAAATGACAATGGTTACTCACTCTTGTGAGGGGCTCGTTGGGCGAAAGCACTCGCGAGTCATTGCGTGGTGACGAAACACTTGACAACGAATGCAATTTTAGGGTCGGATGAAGCACTTGCACGGCTATTCACGGCGCCATATATATACAGCAAGTGCAGTCCATGCTTGGATGTGTAACATGCATACATGGTGAGGGACACCTTTTGGCGACGACACAAGTAGAGTATATGGTCGTTGACAATCCCATTCCCTTTAGAATTGACAACATGCGCATGTTTGACAAACATTGTTCCAAAGTATCGTTCCGTGCACGGCGACTTAAAAGCGCGCGAAGCACGCACGCCGTGCCGCGCACGCTTTTACCGTGCATAATGTCGTTGCGTTTCTCGCGAGTGCTCCAAATTTCATGATCGCTAAATATCTAACGGAATAAACCGTATTATGTCTTGATGACTCCGCACACATTCCGATATTTATGCTTGTCCAGCTTAGTTTTTTTATTAGCACGCTCAAGAGCGGTAGCATTGGGTGAACGAGGACTAACGACTCCGAATAGTCCGGAAACCAAAATAAACATCATGCATTACATGGATCAAGTTTCAAGCCTCACGTGTGTCATGGTAGTTCAACACACGTATTTGCTGAGAGATTACAATTGCGGGTTGCCACTTTGATTTCGTCGTGACCCTGTTGTCACTCTTTCGTCCTTCAGCATTTCGCCCTTTTCCTTGTCTTTGTTGTGTCTGCTACCCGTACTTCCTGTAAGGATTAAGTGATCTTATCATTTCTTTAAAATGATAAGTACATTCATCCACAAAAGTCCGGGCATGCATTATGTTAAGCATAAGCTAGTCAAGAACACGCTCCCCTCTCACCACGTCAAGCACGACGATACCCGAGTACCACCCAATTGTAGGAGAGCCGAGAAGCAAGCAGTAAGCCTCCATCCGGGGTGGCTAGACCTCAGCTAAAAGCGGGTGCTATCGGTGGAGTTTGTCGAATTAAGCCCATAAACTCCCGGGAAATTGTCTGAACTACACACGTCATTCTGAGCGCCACGCTTGGGCATTGCTCAAGCGCTCATACCAAGCTGCATACTTCTCTGTGTTCCACAACACCGTATTTTTGGGGGCTTTTTGGAGGGGGTTTGGAGGCGTGGGTGCCGTGTTCAATGCGCGAGGTTTGGTTTGCGGGTGTGTGAATAGAGCACGGAAGTTCACGCCGCTGGCACGGGTGATTCTTTGGAAAGCAAGCGAGCAAAAACGCACATGACGCAGGTTTGGATAAACACTGCACGCTGTAAACATGCGAAGGCGATTGGCTTAGGGGAGGGGCGAGGTCCAACTTGGCCGTTAAGGACGCATCACGTTGACGGTGGTGTTTGGAATGCTTGGGTATGTGCTTGTGCTGACCACACCCGCCCCACGCGTGGCACGCGTCGGGAATTAGGCTCTGAGGTCAATAGGAATGAAGAATTGGTAGACATATATCGACAAACCCCGCACAAATCGTCTCAGGAGGTGAGCCGACTTGGATGGGTGTTACTTGGCACTGCGGCTCAGCTTTGCCGGAATATTTTGGAAATTAAAATAATTTATAGCAAATCGATTTGTGAGAGTTTGAACACCAGAGTAGATGCTTCGACGCGCATTGAACAGACGCGTCCAACGGTACCTGTGACAAGAATGTTTGACTATAAATGAGCAAGTTATGATCGCTTGAACATTGTGGCCGAAAGCGGCTTGCCCTTGGGTTGTGCGCATATCGGTGGTAAGTCTACATACGCGATTTCCTGCGTTTCCCCCACAGCGCCCTGCCCAACACCTCCTCCCTCCGTCGCCTATGCATTATATTTGCGCGACCGTCGCATCAGCGTTCATATTGCGGCGTTGTGCGCCTGTTACTCATTTCGTCTACCAAGCACGGCGACTGTTTGAAAGAGCGTGCCGCACGGGTGCGGGCGCGATAACCCCAAGTACACATGCCCGGCAGTGTTCGAACTCGCCCCTCGCAGTTGTCGGTGCATTCCATTTTGCGCGCAAAAGCATTGCCTGGGATTTCAGGATATTTATCAATAAAACCGACGCATGATTACATTTTCTACTTGCGAAGGTGCGAAATCTTGTCCGGACTTTTGTGGAGGAGTGTAGTACCGAATAATCCTATCCATCGCTGCTCATCATCATTATTTATAGCAGTGGCAGGCGGGCGGTTGAAAAACGCCTGGTACGGGTACATACTCATTGTATAGATCTCATCATTTTTTTTTAAGTTTTTTTTTTATTGCGCCCCCGGCGCCCCGGGATAAGGGACTGGCAGGGAAATCTCATCTTATCAAGCAGCGCCATCATACGTCATGTATCATTATTGCGAGCGGTACGGGTACTGCACGGACGCACGCCCGTGCCCATTTAGCCGCACACGCATGCTCCACCGCAGCCTCAGCAGTAGCCGACTCCCTCCTCCTTCTTCGAAACTCGAGTCCTGCAGCTTGGTCAGCACAAAGCGAAGTGCGGCCTAGCGAGCACATAATCTCAGTTACGCATTTCGTGGTCGGGAGAGCCACTGTCATCATATTTTGTAAAAGATCCGTTCAGGGCCGCGACCGACGAGTCGAGTCGCGTCGAGATATTGAGTGGCGACATGCCGTTCAGCACCAAAGAGGCGTACAACGCGCAGCGGGCGCTGATGGACCTCACGCTAGCGCCCTTTGACGCGCTTCAGCTGCCCACGCAGACGCTAGTCAACAAATACAACATGGACGCCGGCGACGCGCGGACGCTGACCGCACAGAAGGTACGCCCGACTCGACCAATCGAATCACCGGGTTTACGGGTTTCGACAAATTTCACTCCTCAGCACGAAACAGCGAAGCGCCCACTTTCCGCATTTTCACAATCCACTCTTCTCACTCATATCAAGGCAACCCTCAAAGCGCGCCTGTGTCCTGGTTCAGAGGTTATGCTGTGAACAGGCAGTACCTGTACCACAAACACTGAAACCCTTAACCGCCTTCGAAATTAGATTTCATTGACCACATCGAATGAATCGATGACTGTGTCTGCTCGTCCACTGCGCCTCCACCACTGCGTGCTGCATGACGTAGCTCAGGACCGAGTTCGGGAGGGTGACGGCAGCTGCGCTGGTGAAGCGGCTACCTGTGCCAAAGCCAGAGGTGCTCTCATTCATCTCCCTTCTCATCACATCATTCATTTTCCTTTGCACACACGCACGCGCGCGCTGGCGCACACACACACACACACACACACACATAGACAGATAAACACAGACATGGCACACAAGCTCTTACGCAACAAACATAAACACACCTATCACACATGCACACACACACACACACACACACACACACACACACACACACACACACACACACACACAGGTACACACAGACATGGCACACCAGCTCTTACGTAACAAACATAAGCACACCTATCACACATGCATACGCACATCACATCATGCACATACACACAAACACAAATAGACACGCACACACATAACTCATAAACACTTACATCACAAACATAAGCACATTTATCACACATACACATACGCAAATGCACACATCACAGCATATACACACACACACGCTTACATACATACACGCTTACATACACACACACCCTTACTTACGCATCCCACACGAACACCATCATCACACACATGAGCACACCTACCAAGCGCACATACACACACCAGCACACACGGACCTAATAACACACACACGCACACACACACACACACACACACATGCACGCGCGCTCTCTCACACACACACACACGCACACACACATCTCACACGAACATCATCATCACACACATAAGCACACTCATCACACACACACACACATCACACACTTACACCACACGCATAAGCACACGTAGCACACACAGTACACACAAACAGACACATGCACATACGAATAAGCTCACTCACACACAAATACACACTTACTTATACACCTGTCACACACACACACACACACACACACACACACACATTACACACACAAACAAGCGCACTCACACACGAACACACACTTACTTACACGCATATCACAATCGAACACGTTCGTCTCACACAAAAGCACACCTAACACACACGCGCTCGCGCACACATCACACGCACACAGACATACACACATGCAAACACACGCACACACATACACACATGCAAACACAAACTCCCCCTCACCTACACACATAAACACCTATCACACACACACACACACATCATCCACTAAACACTTACATCACACATAAGCACACCTATCACAGACACACATAACACAAACACACACATATATACACGCGCACTCACACAGAAGCACACACACACACACACACACATCACACACGACCACTTTAATGACACACATAAGCACACCTATCACACACACACACACACACACACACACACACACACACACACACACACACACACACACACACACACACACACACAAGCACTAACACAAAGAACCGTTCGCGCACACACACACACACACACACACACACACACACACACACACACGCCACAAACAGTGCACCATATCATAAGCAATGCAGTGAACTCGTGCATTCACACGCTCAATTCTTGCTGTGCTTTTAATGCGGTAGCCTCCACCCGCTCCCGAGCCCATCGAAGAGGCAGTCCCGGCCGAGGCAGAGGTACAGGTTCCCAAACCAGCCGCTAAGAAGAGCGCCGCCAAGTCAGCAGCCAAGGGCGGTAAAGCGGCCCCACCGCCTCAGCCACCAGAGCCCGAGCCAGAGCCAAAGGTGCACATGGACCCACTGTGTGTCTGCACATGCATATACTAGACCGTTCTCACCCCCTTCCTGCCGCACACGCACGGCAACACAAACACACAGCAACACAGCAACACAGACACGCACATATCGATACGCGCTTACATGCACAGGTGTGCAAAAGCACCGTACGCACACACATAAATATTGATTCTCACACATGCATGCGCCCACATGAGTACACGCACTTACCTACATGAGCACATAAACATACAGATATGCCCACACAAGCCCGCATGTATTGATACGAGAATAAATCCAGCTCAAACAAGCATACTCACATTTGCATGCACAGTCATGCAGAAGCACAATGCGAGCACCTTCTCTATTTCTCACACACAAACACGAGCGCACACACACACATATACACACACATCTACACGCATGCAGAAACACCACACGCATTTTAGATGCACATATCTCGCTCTCACACACACACGCACACAAACACGCGCGCGCACACACACACTCACACACACACACACACACACACACACACAGTCAGAGACAGCTAGACAATTCATGTTATGATACGCCTTCGTGTTGAAAGGTGGAACCCAGAGAAGAGCGAAGGGTGACAGAGGCAGACAAGACAGGCGACATGAGGTAAGCTAGATGCATTGGTTATACTTCGTCTGATGTTATCTCTTTGGAAGTAGAAAGCATGTGACTATGCAAATTCGGTATGCTATGAAGGTCGACGTGGAGGGCACTGGATGAACCTTTGTGGCTGCTCATCAAGGATGGCTACGATATGTCGGGGGTCGCGTCGGACACTTGGAAGCTGCCGACGGAAGACTTTGTGCCTGGCGACAACATTCGACACACTGCAGAGAGGGCACTCAACGCCGCCGTGAGTCGCAGTCTGGACGTCTTTTTCGAGCTCGACTCCCCCGCTTCCCACCTCCCGCTCTCTGACGGTACCCAGCCCTCTCCTACATTCCCTTCTCTTCCTTCACTTGCTTTTACCCATCCTTTGCGCGCAAATTTCTACGAAGAATCCTGACCTCGTCTGTGTATAGGTCCTTTCCTTCATTACGTTTTGCTGATGTAAAGTATTTTAGACTTTATATTCCTCCCAATAATATGTACTCCTTCGTTCCTTATCTTTGCCCTTTCTGTTTATGTTGCTCGGCCGATAACTGCGCTATTTGCTCAAGCCCCATTTCATTCTTTTCCATATCCATTCCCCAAACACGTAAACACACAATCTCCCTCTCTTATTCATATTCACACATACTCACATAGATACGCATGGGCACACCCGGATGTACACATACATGCTCGTGAATACATACACCCACTCACGCGTATAGACCCGTTCATGGACTTTCTCACGCACATAGACACACCCTATTTCCCTCTTTCCCTTTTCTCTCTCTCTCTCTCTCTCTCTCTCTCTCTCTCTCTCTCTCTCTCTCTCTCTCTCTCTCTCTCTCTCTCTCTCTCTCTCTCTCTCTCTCTCTCACACACACACACACACACACACACACACTCACACACACACACACACTCACCCATACACACACTCACACAGACCAACACACACACACACACACACACACACTCACTCTCACACACACACACAAACACACACACACACACACACACACACACGCACACATTCACACACGCGCGCGCGCGGGCGCATGTTACGAATGCATCTCCTCCATGTACGAATGTCCCTTCTGACAGAGGTCTCCATCTTTTTCCCTTAATTCGATTTCTACATTTTCTTCTGTTTACCCATTTTTCCCGATTTGCGCCCACTCATCCCACAAATATTTCTTTCCTTCTATCTCATCAAATTTACTGGCGTTGCATTAACGCATTTCTCCGAAGAAAAAAAAACATGCAACCCCGTCGTCCCTTTTTGTCACCAGCGGTGAAATACCCCCACGTCCTGCATCATCGTGTCGCTGTCCACTCTCCTCACATGCAACCACGCAAGCAGTTTCGGCCTCTCTGACACGTTTCCAGCCAGCTCAGTGTCACTTGACGCACAGTCGCGTTAAATCGCTTTATTTGCGTCTCAAAGTGACTTGAGATATCAACAGCTCAAGTTGCCCGCCTCACTTGTCAACGTTGTTTCCGTTTCCCGCGCGTGAGCTTCCAGGAGGCACCGCGTTTTTCGTGCGCTCCCTTCTTCGCGGTGGCCGGGGAGGGAAGCCGCTCGACAGCGTCGCTCTCACTTTGGGCGGCGGCGTTCAGGACTTCGTGTGGGTGGGTGCGCCGACGGCCGCAGCCCTCGCGTGACCTTGGGTGCTCGTTTGTTGACCTGTTCACCTGTTATTTGGATTCGGTGCTGCTAATGCGATATCCTGGTTGGGAAAGCAGTGGCGGGTGAAGTATCATGAGCTTCTTTGGCATTGGGATATATATAAATCTTTGTCTGAGTTAAGTACTGTGCAATGGCAAAGGTGGGTGCTTTCCTTTTTATTCAGTAACTGTTGATTACAAAGAATCCATCAGCAAAGAAGAACAGGAAACAGGCCTAATAAGCTTCCGTCGTCCTGCTGCTTTTGTAATATATTGCCGGATATATTTGTCTGTATCTCTTCATATGATACTCGAGTATTTTTGGTTGGTGGTTTCCACTTCTTTTTTCTTGTAAGAAATATTTTAGTATTTCCTTTATTAGCTCACCAAATATACTACTACGGATTCGATGATGTACTGCAGATGCAACATCCTGGTTTGGAAAATAGGGGTGTGCAAAGTGTCTGCTGCTTATTTGGGTTAGGATTATCGACAACATTGTACATTATGCTGGCAGACGCATTTAGTACCTGTACAAGACATATCACTATGGTTGGAGGTATCGTATTGGTACAATTACGGGACACTCGTTCCTTCTGACGAAACCTTCGCCTCGCCAACTCAACCCCATGACGACGACGTGCGCTTGTCGTCGTCCTCGCTTGGCAGGTGACGGAGGGCGACCTCGACATTTACATCACCGACGACGCTCTGTTGGACGTGGTTCGAAAGTTGTGTGAGCGAGATGGGCCACACCCGCGCGCCCCGCACCCCTCGACGCCACCCTCCTCCACCTCAACCTTTGTGTCCTCGGCGCGGAGAGAGACCACACCCGCCCCCAACTAGCGCAGGGGTGTGATGAAGTCGCGCTACTTCACAAGGCCAAAAAATTGAATCTAAATGCTTTTTGGGGAAATCAATTGTAAAATATATTGTTTGTGTATTTTTACAAAATATTTTGAATTGGCTACCGAAGAAGGTTGTGCCGGAGACATTTCCACCTCCTCGTCCTCTCACTTGCTCCCAATCACGCCTCCCTTCATCGACCACATGCTTCACGACGACACCCGGCAGCGCATGACGCCCCGGGATTTTCATCTGAATGGAGAGTGAAAGACAATTTACCGCCTAAAAACAAATGTACCGCACAAATCGACGCAATGCGTTTGCAGCATTGGCCCATCGAAGTATACTACCCTCAGTCTAATTTTGGCAGTCGCCCTTTGTGACGGCAAAGGGCTTTGGGTTCCAGTGGGACTGAGCGCACTGGAAGCGGTTGTCGCTGTTGACTTTGAAGCGGCAGCACGGCGCGCGGGTGAGGAAGCGCTTGGCGCAGCGGCCGCCTTCGATGGGTAACGACTGAAACAGCGTCCATTCAAAGCCCATCGTCAGCAGTTGCTGCGCGCGGAGCTTGAGGTGCCTTGCGTCCTTGTCGCGCGGAAAGCCTGGGCACAGCAGGGTGTTTACTTTGTAATCCAGCGTTATATGTTTTGGCATATTTTGTTTTGAATTTATTGTCTTGATACATTTTTTAAAATTGTTGAAATTGAAATAATTTGTTATTTTCGTGTTCTTTGTTTTCTGCTAATTAATCAATTCAATGCCCCACCTACAAATTTCTGTCCCTGAAAGGAAGTGTAAGTTTTGAATGTTCGGAAAACTGAAGTATGAGTAATTTAGGGCTTAAACCCCTAAAACCTAAACCCTAAAATTAACATTCACTTTCTGTATAATGGAAATTGGATATATATAAAGCGGATGATTCCAGTTTTATGGGTTTTCTCGCCGGATGATTAATTTTAAGAATGCGCATTTGCTTGTTGGATATGTTTTCCGCCTGACTGATCGATTATTTTTTAAATTTGTTATTCAGCATATTTGTAATCTAGCAGTGTCAGTGTGTGTCTTCGAATCTTCGGTATTATTCATTACCTGTGCCTCAACTGTCCAACCAAATTGATGATTACCTTAACCAAGAAACCTTTGACTTCGTTGCTCAGGAGTGGGCTTTTTTCAATTGTTGATTTGCGAGCTACCGAAAAAATTGGTTATCTGATTATTCTTATGATTATTTTGTTTGAATATATGATATATGTTAGATTGTGATTATTTCATTGTCACTAATTCAATGTCTGTTTTTTTCACAATAGCAGTGCCACTCCTCCATCCACGACAGCGACGGCCGCACTCACCGTAGGCATCCCTCACATCCTCCACCCGCATTTGGTTGATCTTACCGAGGCACTTGCGCACGGAGGGCGGGTAATTGTTCCGCACATGGCCGTTGTGCGTGTGGCAGCGGTAGTCCAACAAATCAAGAATCGACGTCTTCGGTAATTTATCTTCCGCGCCCGCCATACTCTCCCTCGCATGGTACTGCGTCCCCGGCAGGAACACCGAGTTGGCGATACACTTCCCCGACAGCGACTGCGCAGCCACAACACACCTGAAATTTATATGTCGCTCATAACCTGGATCGCAGGGCGCCTTCAATTCTGAAGGTCGGCGTCGAGTTCAAACCCTAAGTCTTAAACCCTAAACGAAGGACTGGCGGCGTCGCACCATATCGTTGTCGATGAGCGTAAGACGGCCGTTCTCGTCGATAAACACGTTGTCCGTGTGTCGGTCGCAGTTTCCCACCAGCAAGTCAAAGATAGCTGCCTTCAAGATAGCGTCGCTCGGAATCTTTTCGAAGATTTTCAGCACTTCTTTTTTATTTTTTCCTTTACTCAGGAATTTCGCGCTCACGCCGCCCGCGATGTCCGACATGAGCGCCGGCATGTCGATGACGTAGCCCGTGTTGGGCATCACCGCCTTCATATCCTCCACCCACGTCGACGACACGATCTCTTCCATCCCGCAGTCGTGCACCAGCTTATTGAACGCCGTCAGTTTTCCCATCGTCGCATTGTATATTCTCGGCTCACAGTCGTCGACTTTGATGTCGTGCCTCTTCTTAAACGGCAGGCACCAAACCTTGGCGACGCCTGTCCCAGACGCAGTCTTTTGGGTGGAGGCCCTGTGGACGCAAATTGTCACACACATGGCGAACGTCTAAAATGATGAAGGTACTCGTAGCACACGATGTGCGAGTACATTGTTTCAATTGCGAAAAAAAAAATATTATCATACTGCGCCGTGGATTATTTGTGCTCACCTGAATATCCACGTCGAGGATCGACCGACGGGCGGGACGAAAGTCTTTTCGGTTGCCTTATTCGTCACTGTCCCCGTGGTTTCCCCCCACACCTCCAGCTCCGAGGTGCAGCCTGTCGAGCAAGCAATTGTCAACGCGCAGGATGTCCCTCGCCTGAGTAGCGGCGCCCATCGGTATGCTTATGTATAGTATTATTCAACGTACACAATAATATAATTATTTTACGTATGCAATACAATACGGTATTATTATCTCACCTTTGCAGGCTTTGCAGCTTTTCCCAGCTGCCGTAGAATTGACCCGAGAGTCTTTATTGGCCATGTAGGTATATAGGAGAGCGTCATCGTCGTCGTTGTCGCCCCCCGGTGATGAAGGACGACTCCCGGAGGAAGAGTGTGACTTTGTGTGGTGCGAGTGTTTGTGGTCGTGCGGCGGAAAGTGGGGGTGTCCCTTTCGAGGGATGGCCTGAAGAGTGGCCAGTATCGCGCGGAAAGCGGCCTTAGCTTCCTCCTGCTTGGATCCGTCGACGCCTACCGGGACGGTGGTGTCACTCGAGCCTTGCTCCAGCTCCGGTTTGTACCTGCTCCCCACCTCCGCCAGCAGCTTACCGTACTGTACCGAGCGTGCTTCGTCCTGTGGGAAGCCGCTTACGAAATCGAAAAAGTCGTCGTCGTCGTATCCCTCCGACGCCTGCACCCATTCGTCCAGTTGTGCGATCGAAGGCGGCAGTACGGGTGCATCACCATGCTCATCAGGCAGCCCCGACGCGTTCACCCCGCCGTCCCTCGGCGACAGCTCCCCGTCTCCGAATAGCGCATTACTGAGCCTTGGAGTTAGATCTATACCTGGGTAGACTTCGGGTAGTCGTCGTCGTCTGGGCGAGTCGGAGCAGCGCTCACAAAAGTGGCACTCTCGCGCGTCTGGCTCATCCGACTCTGTGCGGCTCGGGTCGGTGCGAGCGTCGCTGAGTGTCGTGAACGCCAGCACCAGTACCGCAAGAACCTGCGAAACAGCACGCCACGTTATAATCGACCACTCGTTAATGCACATTAAATAGCCATGATATGAAATGCGTGCGTTGAGTGGTACGCTTACCCTTGACAGGGAAGGACGGCGCATTGTTTTACGAAAGGGTGCGGAGTAGGGCAAAAAAAATCTCGACGCAGGCGATGCCGCTTCGCACACGAAGCCGACGCCCAATGGGGCGCAGCTAGGAGATGGATAACAGCAGCAAAGGAAAATGCTTAGCGGCACGAATATCTTTGTTCTCGATACGTTGCACAGCCACGCCTTTTCGTGCCGTGGGCGCTGCTCTTTGATCCCAGTAAGCCAAATATCAAATAGCCTGAGGCGACGGCGCTACAGCCTCTGTCCCGGACAAGTAGTACGTTGCGCTGACAGCTCGCGTTCCCAACAGCCCCCCGCGACACTCTACACCGTAAGCTTTCTTCACGACTACTATTGCCTTCTCTACTATTTCTGTAACAGTCCACCGAGCACTTGGGTTTCGGCTGTGTTGCTGCTTCCGCCATTCGCTGCGCTACTCCTCCGCTGCGCGTCGCCGTTATCACGGAAGCACCAGCGCGCTGCACTGTACGGGGTAACAGAACTTTTACCGAAACCGGTAAAACACATGTACGGGTTGACTAAAATTGCATCTCAGAAACTGGCGGGCAGTGAAAATACCGTTACACTTCTGATGAGGCAAACTCATAGAGTATACGGGTACAGGTACCCGCCATACCCAAATTAAACTGGATTACAGGAAAACGAGATGAGCACGGATAGGGAAAATGGGAGGGGAAACAGAAGGGCAAGAGTGACAAGAGGATCGCGGAATCTAAACACGGCAAAAGGAAGCCATACCCGCCATATACCCACCGCAATTCAAAAAAATTAAAAACACGCCCTAGATGATTTCTGTCGCAAGGCTTTATTATACCAACATCATTTACAAAGAATGGGAGATTTTTCCAGTTATGGCGTCAAGCCCTCCCTCATATTGCTTTCTTTGCAGTTCATGTATCGCACTCTCGAAATGTTTTGCTCCGTGAGATGGGCTTTCCCGGACGGGTAGGGCAGATATTTCTTGGTTAGTGCCGGGAATGCATTCATTTTTGGAAGGTTTTAAGTTGGTGAAACTCCAACACTTGCCTTGATGTGGGGATAGCTAGCGCATTACGGTACGTTTCTCTAGCAATGGTACGTTGTCGTGCGCTCACTCGAGCGTCGCCTAGCCGGGAGCATGATCGATGATGAGTTTAAGGTGTGTTTTGCACTTATACTCTCACGCATGCTTGCAAACCGCCGTTTGTAGAGGGTGCCAGAGGGAGTCTACTAAGGCTAGGGATCAACTATCGATGCATCGTCGATAGTATCATCATCACCTAGTGATAGTGCCATCGATGTGATAGGCTGCGACATCGACATCGACACGATCGCAGTAGTGCCCGCATCAATGCCATCAATTATCAAAACAATTGTAAAATATTGATTATTTAAGCCCGATGTATCGATAGATCGTCCCAAATATCGATACATCGGCAATAATATCGGCTTAAATTGCCATCGATGTCAGCATCTCAAACTATCAACGCCATCAACATCGACAATCCAAGATATCAATACCATCAACATCGACAATCCAAGATATCAATACCACCAACATCGACAAAATTCACTTGATCCCTAGCCTTAGAGTTTACATGCCATTCCCATATCCAAGGGGGCGCAAAAAAACACAAAAAACTCGAGAATCGTCATGTAATTCAATTCAAGATAGAAATACGTTTGTCCCTTTCCGTCGGTTCCTTGGCGATGTGGTTCTGTGGTCCTTCACGTGACTTTGGGATCTTATCTTCGAGATGCTTTGCATGAGGGCAACGTTGATGCGGTTTTTGCCTTTCCGCTGCCCCGCGGGGCTAGGGTTTTGGATTTTCTTTTCTTGTTTGTTTCATGATTATATCAATAACAAAAAGCACTATAAAAGCGGGGACATGGAAAAAGGGGGGGGGTGGGGGGGGGGTGGGGGGGGGGGGCAAGAGGGCAAGAGTGTCTTTCATCATTGGTGCTTTTTAATCACTAAATTGAATTTATTTTTTTAAATTAATATCGATAAATCGGATGTTGTCTCAGGGCGTACCCAATATTATAATTTATGTCTTAGGCTTAAGGTTTCAGGCCGGGGGGTCTCCTTGTCCACCCCTCTCCGTCGGAATTAACAACATGAAATAATTCATACATGGCACATACATAGCGAACTTTGCCACCATCCGCAAAACATGAAACGTTCATGTATGGTCTATCGATACGAAACACATACTATAGATATAATGTCGCTATCTCCACGATGCGCGGCCCGTTCCTGTCGCTCGAGGACGGTAATCATCCTAGTTGGTGAGCATGTGATGGCCGAGTCGGGCATGCTTAACCTAGGCTCATGTGTGACTCCGGTCGTGCCGGAGCTAGGGGGGTTAGGCATGCGAAAGACGCCCTCCTCGCTCGGGTCGTTGAAGGCCCCAACTCTATCCGCGCACACCACCCTGCCTCGTCCGAGATAATAGCCGCTCTTACCGTCGCAACTCGCCTCGTAGGAAATACTTCCCCCTCCCTTCGGGGCAAGAGGAAGAAAACCATAGCCACAAATGGTTGCCGTCTATCGCTCCACCCGTCGCGTCTCTCATGTCCTTGGCGGTTGCTAGATGTTTCCGGCACCGGTTGATCCGCCCGTACCCTACCCTTGTGGTTTACGTTGCTCGCGGGCCGCACATACCGGCAATGTGCTTTTACAATAACCCTAGCACATCGCATAAGGCACTCATGTCGATTGTGGGTACCGACGAGAGGAGAGGTTTGGGAAAGTAAGATCGGGGCTCCGACCCCAAAGGTGCCGAGTACGGACGTGTTAACCAAAACCCTCCGTACATGTTTTTTTCCGGCGGTAGTCGATCTAAAATCGGCGCCGCCACACCGTGCCGCTACTCTCGCCGCGGCTGTCCTCCTCTCCGCTTGTGCCGAGCTGCACCACCTTGAATGGGTCTGCTCGACCTCATGAACGCATGTCGACGTCGAGCGAGAGCCCTTCCATGGCATTGATTCCCGGATGTCCGCCAAAAAATCCTTCGCAGTGACCTCTCTTGCCTCCTTATTAGGAGAGAATCTGTGAGCATTCACTCGCGATAAAAAATCGCACGGATCGAGCGGGAGATTTTGGCGATGGTATTGAACACATTCTGTTTTAAAAGCCTTCTGTGCGGGGCTTTCTCGACAGTCGCTAATAATTATGCGGATCGCAACTCTGGAATCGCCCCGCCTAGCCCCCTAGCGTGCCATGCTTGTCACGATATTAGGGTTGCCAACGCCCACCACGATGTTGTTGAGGTGAATGCCGACGGGCATGCGAGCTATTAAGGCAACGGATCAAGTGAATTTTGTCGGTGTTAATGATAGTGCTATTTTGAAGCGTCGATACTGATGGTGTTGATATTTTGGGATGTGGACATCGATGGCATTACCTTACACCGATATTATCGCCGACATATCGATATTTGGGCCGAAAGATCATCACATCGGGCTTTGGTAATTGACATTTTAAAATTGTTTTGTTAATTGATAGCAGTAATATTAGCACTATTGTCATCATATCGATGCCGATGTCACAACCTAGCACATCGATGGCACCATCAACATGTGATGATGATACTATCGACGATGCCTCAATGGTTGATCCCCAGCCTTAGTGCGAGCGCACCGCCCTCCGGGGCCGCCGTCTCTGCGCCACCGGCGGGCGCTCTTTTTCACTAACTATTTTTCTTGTAATTCAAAAATTCTGCGATATTAATAAGAAATTCAGCCGTAAATCAGCTTCAATACATCGCTCAGGCTGGGGATTGATGCGCGCTTTCTTTTTTTCCTCGTTTTTTGTTGATGATTTCTACTTCTACTCGTGTATCCGATGAGTTAATTAAATATCTGACTCTTAGAGCACATATGGAGTGAGCAAGTCCAGGCATGAAGGCTTGTTCACGACTACTCAATTTCGCTTTTTCATTTCATCATCTCGGTGGATGGCTTGATATGATAAACGCGATAGATTAAGTTTTCATTTGTTGTTTTAGGTGTTGGGAGTCTCAAAAAGATAAGGCGGGGGGTACTTAACAACTTGAATTACAAGCGAGACGTATCAAGTCAAAAGGGAAAGAAAGAGATTATGCAACCTAGCCACGACAAAGGGTACCGAGGCAAGAGGCACAATGTATTATGTAATTAAGCTCAACAAGAGCGGTGAGGAGCAGCCATCGCGTTGACCTAAGCGATGCGCAGACACAACGCTAAGTACGGGCGCTAGGTGTGTCGCTCGACACAAGCACCAGGGGAGTATAACATTGCCATAATAAATATATTTCTTGTTAAACAAACTATCTTATAAGTGTTGCTACTTGTATCATAATCTCCCCACTGAACCCTAGAACTAAGAACCATATCTTCCCAATAAACCCTAACCTCGTCGCCATATTGTTACTTGGCTGCATTGCAATAGAACTTAAAGCATTTAATTTGCAATACTTAAATGATGGATAGGGCAAAAACAATTTTGTACAAGAAAGAGGCCCCCAAAAGGGGAGGGCGCCACCTAAAACAAACACTAACAATCAATATACAATATCGCAAAGTCATGTTTTCTTTTTCCGCTGTTTCTCATTCCGCGTCTTCATGAAGACATCGAAACGAGATGAATTCAGCAAATATTAATAGTCGAGAAAATGGGACACAAAGGAGCATGTGGGTCCGCCAAATCGACAATCAAACTGTGCTTCGAGCGTGTTAACGTGTAGTCCCCGTAGTTACAAATGACATCACAAAGAAAGCAGTCGATACCACCAACAAAGAGGGGGAACTAAAACTTTAGTCCTTTTAATCCGCGTTGTTCGGGTTTTTTTAAATACTATATCAACATCGGCACAATTCAATCGACCCTAGCCTCATACCAATTCGTATTATTAAGGCTAGGGGCCAACAATTTTTTCCGTGTTAATGGTATTAGCATTTTGAAGCGTCGATGTTAGTGGTATTGATGTGAGTTCTTATATTGCCGATCATGATGGAGTCGACGTTTTTATGGTCAACATTGATGGTATTTGCAGCCGATATTATCGCCGATGATATGAAAATGAAAAAAATTTACATCAATACTAGCAAACTACACATATATACTCCCATGTAATGATTTACACAATACCAGCAAACCAGTCATTTATATTCCCCTGATGGTGATACGGTCGATACTATATACATCGAGGTTTGCTTGGTCGTTAGCCTTAAATGTAGTGTACGCAACCTAACGCACGGGCCTTCGGTCTTTCAAACTTACAAAACGACGGACGTGAAATACTTGTAAAATCGACGGTCGGGGGGGGGGGGGTTATGAGCAGGTAAATAGTAAACTAGGTGGGTGTATGGTGAGGAGGTGTATTTGGTGTGTCGGTACGGTATGTGAGTTTGTTTGTGCCAATGATTACGTGTTTCATCGTTCGACGCATGCACTCGTGGTCGTAATCCGTGCAAGCGATGTTAGTGCCCTAACATGTGTGTGGGGCATTGCTACCGTTGGATGAGAAAATATAGTCCTCGGGGTAAAGGGCGGGGGTCGGTGGTGAGTGTATGAGGTATTGGCGGGGTAATTTGTTGAGTGGATCGGAAAAAAGTCGGCTTGCATGTTAAAGGCGAGGTGGGGGTGGTCGAGGAGGTCTTCCCGAGTGGCCCAACGACTCCGTGTTGTGGGGGATTAGGCGGGATTGAAAAAGTGTTAGAGGAAGCCGACTTGGGCGACTAGCGGACATATATACCTCATCGTCAAACGCAATGAGGTGGAGGAAGTATTGGCGGGAATGGTGGTTCACATGACGAACGCGGGGCAGGACGGAGAGGGTAGAGACATCGTGCTCGTTGGATTTACAAAGGGCGTCCGTGTTGGAGCATTAGTGGGGTTGGGTGTGAATGGAGAGCTTGGCGGTGGGAAGCACGACACCATGAAGATGTCGGGATCTTTACATATGGTGGATGAGTGTTAGATGCAGACTAGAGGGGAGGACTAGGGCGGGGAGCGGTTGGGGAATGAATTCGAAGGAGGGGAGCGGGGGCAAGGATAGATAAAGCCGGTGTCGATCGCGGTAAGAGCAATGGCAACAAATTCCGGCGCGCCCGTCAAACCAAGGCACGCCCCGAACAAAATCACGGCTGGGCCGCAAGCCCTAATGCATCGGATCATCGTACCATTAGCCGTGACATGCCCCATTTGCTTATGTCCCGCAACATCGCTGCATCATCATCAACATTGCTTTCGGCCTACCCACTCAACGAGCAATTAAATTGATGTACCTCAACGAGCTACTAAAGATCAAGGTGAATGAAAATGAAAATGGTTTATAGCAAGGCATCATCTTGTTGTTGATGTGACGGTTACAAGTGCTCGCACGAACACCAATGTTCCTCGTATAGGTGCTCGTCTCCCACTCCCTGGCAGCCTTGCATAGGGAGCTCAACATGGCAAGCTTGATGCGGACCTCCGCACTTATGTTTTGCTTGGCACGCCTTCGGTTCAATCAATCCATGACTACTATCCCTTCCCCATGGAGGATGGGGGCCGGTTGGCGCCGATGGCGGCTGAGTTGGTTGATCGCTTGGCTATTTTGGTGGTTGCTCGTCGCTTCCCTGGCATGGGTGCCGCTGACTCTCGCTCCTTGCGCTCTGACACTTATGTCCGTATGCAACATTTCGCTCGTCGAACTACTTATGTTCCTTTTCGGCGTTTTTCTTGGGGGGATGTGCGACGTGAATTCATGCAACGTCCTTTTAATGCTCTTCATGGCACTTTAGGTTCCTATCTCCGCGACGCTTTTCAGGAGGGCAGAGCTGACGCTGTGGCATACCTTCCTGATCCTCGGGCTTAGGTTTTTTCCTCATTTCTTCTTTTTGCTTGGTGGCCTCCTGCTTTTTCTTGTTATTTTTTTGTTTTAAGCAGGGTACAACAGATATAAAACCCATCAACATACAGCCGCTTCGCTACATCCCCGGAAGATATAAATGCCTTACTTTTAGGCGGTGTCCCCCCTTCCCTTCATGGCGCCACCCATTTTACAAGAAATGGGAGGTTTTTCCAGTCATGGCGCCAAGCCTTCCCTCATATTACTTTCTTTGTAGTTCATGTATCGCACTCCCGAAATGTTTTGCTCCGTGAGATGGGCCTTGGTCCTTTCTCGAATGGGTCGACACCCGGACGGGTAGGGCAGACCTTTCTTGGTTAGTGCCGGGAATGCATTCATGTTTGTTTGCATGTCACTGGAAGGTTTTAGTTGGTGAAACTCCAACAATGGCCTCGTGTGGGGTTAGCGCAGTACGGTACGGTTCTCGTACAATTCGGGTTCCCTGCCAGTCCCATATCCCGGGGGCGCAAGAAAAAAAAAAAAAAAAAAAAGCCGCCCGCTGGATGTGAAAAGCCCTACCTATACTACTGTACTTTCTTACAATATAAATAGATTTCACGGTAGTGCCCATACATTGCCCCCGCCCTCCTCCACCATCCTTTACGTACTGGTACTTGCTGCAGTGATCGGAAGAGTTCACAGTACCCGTACATGGGCGCTGCTGCAGTGCCCGGCGCAGTATAACAGCAGCGACCTCGGGGCAGGACACCAGCACACCCTTCGCCAGCTCGCGGAAAGGGAATGACTGTAGTAGTAGCAGCTCCCGTGCCGACGGTGAACCTGCAGTGAAAAGGCTATTTGCTCTTGTGGTAGTAGTCAGCTATCCGGGAACAGCCCGATCTTGGCGTTTCCGCCTGAACGTCCCTCTCTTTCCGACGTTGCCTGACAGCTGTCGCGCGGGCAGCAGCACTGCAGTAGTGCCGGGGCCCGCCGTCGTGCCGTGTGTTGGGAGCGGCCCTATTGCGCGGGGATGGCTTGCGACGGAGGGCAGCAGCACCTGCCGTTGGGTCCTGCATCGGAGTGGGTATTTCTTGGGGAGGGTGGGGCGAATATCGTCTTTGGATATGCTGGCGCCGACCCAGCGTTGGTGAGCTGCTGTGCTCGATCTGTTTTTACAAATTGTCATATTATATTGAAGATGTGAAGCTTTCACCAGAATTTCACCAGCATGACCATAGAGTATTACAATCCGAGACATGTTTTTTGCGAAGCACACTGTGCGGTCGTCGCCTTCCTCCTCGATACAATATTTCAGTATGTAGCCGCGATATCGCTAGCTAGATAATATGCATTCCTGACACGGATTGTGCCTTGTCCGCCGTCGATACCGTAACTTGGGTAGGTGGGGAAGGGGCTGCGCGTGAAGAAGAAGGTGCGCGTGAAGGAGGACCACATGGTGCGCGCGCTGGAAGACTTGGTGTGGGCACCGTACCCGAGGATGGTCGGAACAGGTGCACCTCCACCTCCACCTCCAGCAGCCGCCCTCTTTAAATCTGGCACCCCGTTGCTTCCATGTTATTTTCAAGCTTACTGCAGCCTTGCCACGGCGTGATGATGAGCGTGGTGGGTGCTCACGACCTAGTGAGCCATCGCGCCGTTGTATCAGCCATCCCCCGCAAAACCCTGAATTTGAGGAAAACCCTAGAACAGGGTAAAACTCACCAAGATGATTGAATTAAGCACCTCAGGTCAGGCGGCCACGCTTACGGCCTTGCGTGTAATACTGGTGTCAGACACGTTGACGCGAGAGGCGGCGTTCTTTCAGGACGTCATGGCGCCGCTGTTGGGACAGGACTACATCGCGCCGGTGGTGAGTGCCGACCGTCGAGTGGTGATGGACTCTATAGCTACAGTATGTACACAATATATCCGTGGAGTCGCCGTTTCGACTGATCAGTGATGACGACCCGACAGGTGGTCTCCAAAGCGGGCTCGAATTTCGTGGCCGAGGTACTATGCGCTAATTCGGCTCGGCTGCGTCACTTCGACAAAACGCTGTCCCAACTGGAGCTCGACCAACACGCCGACCTGGACGTCATGCTGGTCACCGACCTCACGAAGCTTCCTCCCGGTGCGCCGAAAAGACCAAATAAGTTCCGAAGTTTATGCGAACTAGATACGATATAACGACGTGAAATGTTCGTTTATTGCAAAACTTGATTACATTATTCACTGCTAGTGCTGTTTCCCGATGTTCAGACTCGCGGGGTGTGCCGCCTTCGGCCGGGACGTCCGTCGTCTGCGTCGAGTTGAAGCCGAAGTGCGGTTTCGTGCTCAAGTGCGACAGTATCCACCCCTCGCACTACATCAAGCAGCAGAGCACCCGCTTCCACCTGCAGCAGGTACCCCGCCCACCTCCGCGTCGGAGTCGATTCCCTCATTTTGCGCTTTGCGAGTGAGCACGTAAAAGAAAAAAGCACAATGACTTAAATAACGTGTTTGGTATGTAGAATTTTATATTATCTTCCTTCAGATATGCAGTCAGAATGCGAGTTAAAACTTGTGGATCCATGCGCGTTTGTCAGACGTTGATTACGCTCTACCGAATTGCGATTTGTTTCAGCTGTTTTGGATGAATTGTTTTTTCAAAAAATGATTGAAATTGTAAAGGATATGCGGCATTCGATTGGCTGCGCGGCGTTTTCTCATAAGCCCGACCCCTTCCTGTGGCCTGTCGTGGTTGCCGACGGCGCAGGGAATAAAGTTTGCGGAGGGGTCTATTCCGCACATCAGCGCTTATTCGCCGCTGAACATGTTTTCGGGGGACGCGCGCAAAATTTCAGACGCATTGGATACACTCGCGGATAACCCTCAGAACAACATCAAAGGTGCACCCCCTTGCCTTCCCTTCCCTTCCTTTCCCTTCCCATCCCCCTCACACACGCACACACACACACACGCACACACACACACACACACACACACACACACACACACACACACACACACACACACACACACACACACACACGGAGGGGGAGACAGAGAGACAGAAAATAAAAGACAGCAGGAAAGAGAGAAACACCCGAATCCCCACCCCCTCCACACACACACACTTCTGCACACAAAAAGCAAGATAAACGCGTGCGCGATCATGTTTATTAGCATTAGCATGCCCGTTCACACACATACACGCTGAAAGAGAGAGAGAGAGAGAGAGAGAGAGAGAGAGAGAGAGAGAGAGAGAGAGAGAGAGAGAGAGACAGAGAGAGAGAGAGAGAGAGAGACACACACACACACACACACACACACACACACACACACACACACACACACACACACACACATAAACAGATACATATAGCAAGACACACACACACACACACACACACACGCAAATAAACCAACTATATATGTGTACACACCCGTACGTATTTTTGTAATGATATAGACGCGCTCACGCACATATCACACATACACACACACACGTATACATAGATAGGGAGAGAGAGAGAGAGAGAGAGAGAGAGAGAGAGAGAGAGAGAGAGAGAGAGAGAGAGAGAGAGAGAGAGAGAGAGATATGAAAGAGTACGGGAGAGAGATAGCCACACACACCAACATAGACAAACATGCGCACACACAGTGGCACACACACACACACACATACACACACACGCAATGGCTAGATAGACGCGCGTACGGCCATCTTCACACTGACGTAAGCGCGCGCGCGCTCTCATACACACATATACACATGAAGTGAGAGATAGAGAAATGAGTGAGAGCGGGAGATGTGCGTAGCCACACATAGCCAGACATGCAGATCCCCACGCTCGCAAATGTACCAACAGGTACATAGATACATGCGCGGACAGCGTTCTTCTGAGTGCCATTCGCGCGGGTACACACATACAGTCACACAGACACACACACAATCATACACATCACACACACGCACACACACACGCACACACACACACGCACACACACACAATCATACACACATACACACACATACATACATTATCACACACACACACATACGATCGCCCGCGTCACTCAATTTGCGCACAAAAAGTACACGACAGCATACGCATACATTAGCCCCCAACCGTAACCCACACACAACCGCTTAACGTCTGGGGTTGTGCGGAGTGCGTAAGTGAAGCTGACTTTTGATTCGGGGGCGTGGGATTGCAGTGTTCAAGGAGGGGCAGATGGTGTACGGCTACACATCGCTCGCGACGGGGAAGGACTCGTTGGGGGCGGCGGTGCAGCAAAGCGGGCTGCAGCCCTTCGCGCATTTGCCTCCCCATGTTAATGCGGGGGAGCTGCTGCTCCGCCTCCTCGCCGCCGTCGTGCAGCAGGAGACGCTCGCCATCTCAAAGTTGCTGAAGGTACAGCGAACCAACACTTTGAAACACGCAAACAGAAAAGTACTCAATGCAATTTCAAACCTTTATATCTGACACTGCACAGCTTTATTGTTGACAAACGGATTGGCGCCTAAGACATATCACCCTCCATTTAAGCAACACTCCTTGTAAGTAGGTGCAGTGGCATGTGTGTTTATGTATATTATTGAGTGGGGCGATGCCTGTTTCGTGTAGACTCAGTTAGTGCTTTGATTAGTCAATGTTCCGATGACTTTTACAATGCTGCATTTTAATGTATAATTACGTTTGAATTCTGCGTTGCTGCCGCCGCCGCTGTGTGGGCAGGTGCAGCAGCTGGAGACGGTGGACATCGAGGGGGTGTACGAGGTGTATCAGCGGTGCGTGGAGGAGACGTCGAGGCCGAGTGTTGAGGGGCGGGCGGGCGCGGCGAGGGAGCAGGAGAGGCGCGGCTCGATCGGCCTCGCGCCGTTGGCGGAGGAGCGCGCGCTGTCGGGGAAGGCGACGCCTTACACGGAGGAGCCGAGGGAGAGCATTGCGACCTTCCGACGAATATCATCCTTGCGGAAGGTCAACAAGAACCCGTTGGCCAGAAAGTGCGCACGGCGGCATTGCTTTCCTTTGTCTCCCTATTTACACAAATTTGTCATTAGTGTTAAAATTGCGTTTTGTTAATTGTCGGGAAATAATACTGTAGAGTTTTTTCTTTAATGTTTTGTCATTGCATTCCTTCGTCCCCGTATTTTGACAATTTGCTTTTTATAACAAAAGATTTTTTGTAAAATGTTTGAAGATGAGGATGCAGAGGTTTTTCAATGTTTCGTGTATTTTTGTAATCCATCGTCTTCCTAATTTGACAATCTTGTTTGGCGTGTTAATTTTTTTTTTTTTTTTGAGTGTTTTGAAATAAGAAGGTAGAGAAGCAATGTTTGGAATACAATGATCGGTGGCGGTTGGTGCGAAGGGGAGTAAAAGTTATTGAGAGACTACGGAACTTACTGTCCCTCATCGTAGTAAACGGTTGTGATAAGGGTGAATGCATAGAGTGTTTGCCATTGCTGTTATCACGACATGTCTTTGCGGCTATGAAAGTGTGTGTGTGTATGTGTGTATGTGTGAGTGTGTGTATGTGTATTATGTGCGTGCGTGCGTGCGTGCGTGTGTGTGTGTGTATGTGTGTGTGAAGTTACCCCCATAGATCATGTTAGTGTGGAAGCTGAAATCGGATTGCGTTGCTCGAAGATAGACCTTTTGGGGTATGAGCTAATGAGACATTGCGTTGGGTGGACTTGGTGTATAGCCACTGGAATAATCCGCGTAAAGGTTAAAGTTAGGGACGAGCAGGGTTGCGGGTACATGTTGCCTGTTTGGATGAAAGTGATGTGTTTACGTGACTGAGTGGGGGCGGTGCGGTGCGGTGCGCAGGCTGTCGTGCGGCTGCGTCGACAACCCCCATTTCCACACCATGAGCGCCCAGTGCTCGCTCGGCATCCCCTGCGACGAGGCCGCACTGCGGCAGCGCAACGCGTTCCACGATGCCCTGCGAGCTATGCCCTTTGCGGAGGTGAGAGGACCCACAGAAGCCGCCCGCCTGGAGTGGCACTGCTCATTGTGGCGTCGCATTCCTCAACTCCTTATCGATTCATATGAAACAAACGAAGGGATAACGGCATATCAGACATATATATGAGCCGTTGCGTCGTTCCTAATGCTCAGCGTTGGCCCCATCGGGCTGAACTTTTGACTAGGCGCCGGTTTATTTTGTTGAGAACAATGCAATGTCCATTCTGTCTCAAGCCACACAAATCGGAAGAAACACGCGCACACACATACACAAACACACACACACACACACACACACACACACACACACACACACTACAAGAACACTAGACGAACAAACATATGTGACAAACACATTGGCAAAAAAACACAGACACAAACATGCGAACTAACGTCGAACAGGCAGTAGACCTACCAACTAGACACCGGTAACCGTGATGACCGGGCTAGCTGGTCATCTATTTGTCGGATAATTGGTCGTGGGTGGGAGTAACGCAGGGCTGTGGTTGCGCTCTCAGACGTTGGAGCTGGTGCGGGACTACACTCTTCCCATAAAGTCCGTTACTAGTGAAATAGGGCCTTTCGCGTAGGGCGGGTGTTTATCATGTAGGGTTTCTAGGGTTTAACTGTACTTTAGCTCGTTGAAAAGGCGGACCGAAACTTGTGCTGACGGTGAAGTAAAGGGGGAAGCGGGGCACAAATGGGGCCCGTCACGGCTACGAACTGACGTATTAGGGTTTGCTGGTCAGCCCCGATTTCGGGGCATACCCTGATTCGGGCGCCCCGGAATTCGGATTTTCCACACTTTGGCTCGTGAAAACTCCCGAAATCGGCGACACAACACGCGGATTTTATGATCCCAGCATGCTGTCCGTAAACATGGGAGCACGTGGGTGTGATGGCATGTGCCGTTAAGATGCTTGACGTGGGTGGGATAGGGGCCGGAAACCCACAGCTTGGGAGGCTTAAAAAAGCCTAACTTTGCCGTACGGTGTCCGATTCGAGCAAACTAAGTTGCAAATGGAAGCCCTTCCCCCAAGTAAATATAAGTTTTCAACTTAATTTACGCCTACCGGCCGGTTTTCGCGTCAAATCCGCCGTCCGATGCCATCCAGCCCCTCGTACAGCCAACTAAAGTGTTTAGGGTTTCAAAATCTGCCACATTCGCGCGGGGCTAGCAACCCTTGGACAGGTGGTACCCGCACACCCGCTCCGCCAATACGCTCAACAATCAGCGCTCTATATTTCGTTTATTCACGGCGTCACCCACTTCATCCCCCATGTTGGCATGGTGCCGTGCCATTTGCCGCATGCCAAACCAAGGCCCGTGCTAGGGTACTTTGAAAGCTCCCCGCCATATTTCACGCCCGGCGATGCGAAAGCTTGAAAGGCCAGCGATCCGCGCGCTAGGGTGCTTACACTCCAAGTCAACCGTCCCTCAAGCCCAATAGGTCCCTAGCCCGTGCTCCTTGGCGGTATTTTCGGGCACTTGGCAAGAAAACCTAGTGCACACGATATGCCATTCCCGGTATTGCCGCTCTGTAGGCGGCCGGGCGCAACACACTCGGCGGATACTCGTGCAATTGTGCAAACATGATGAAAGCCCAATGTCGAGTATTCTCCCGGCTTATCGCGACATTACGTGCACCGAGCCACGCATAGAGGCGTGCATAACATGCACATCCACAAATTTCGGCCTGCAAAATCTCGGCCGCAAATCCAACGTGTGTGCCCACAATAATCGGAGCGTGCCGATAGAGGTGCTCACGTCAGTGAACAACGCGCCGTGGTGTGTTGTTCGAAAGTCATTACTCTACCCCCCAATCGAATTGCGTGGCCATCGCGGCTGTGCGTGGCGGGTAATTAAATGCGTGCCGCTGGTAACGGACTTTATGGGAAGAGTGTGGGGATGGGCGACGGTGGTTCTCACTACGTTATTTTTGTGAAAGTCTCCACGCAACGGCTTAGCGCATGTCAATATTTTGTGCTCCCGCCTTTCGCAGCAAGGCAAGCTTTCAGCCTGCGCCGAATCGACTTGTACAATGCTCGCATGGCCGACTGTGGCAATTTTTCCCACTCTTCGAAAACCGCGTCCTGGAAGTTTCTAGCAGTCAGATCCGTCCTCGCTTGCAATTGCTTTGCCACGATGCCCCAAACGTTTTCTATCCACGACAGATCCGGGCTGGTCGGCGGCCAATCAATCACTGTGAAATCCGACTGGCTGTGCAGCCACGCTTGGGTAGTTTTAGCTGTGTGAGCGGGTGCGTTATCTTGTTGAAATACCCAAGGTTGGTCTCGCCGCGGCATGGGTCTGCATTCCATCAGTTGTCGGCATGCCGGGATGAGCTTCTCTTCCAGCAACTTCACATAGACCTTGGCAGTCACACCCTTGCTCTCGCTCTTGAATCCCGTGGTGCCCGCTGTGACGAACAAGTCGGTCTTGCCCCATTTAGTTACCGCGGCGTAGGCATGCACTTTTGTGCAGCTTCGATATGCTGGCACGGTAGGGGGGTCATCCTCAAACAAAACCCACCGCTTGTCGCCCACGCCTTTGGGGCATAGCCAGAATATCTTAGAGTCCGAAACAGCCACGCTTGCCCAGCTCTTGTCGACCCACTGCCTGCAAAAATGGACGCGCTTGAGTTTGGATGTTGCTGTAAGGTTGGGCTTCTTTTTCGGGCGAAGGCGCCGAGCTAGATTCGCTTTCACAAACTTGCGCACGGTCTCCCTGCCCACGGAAAGCCCCATGCTAGCCTTTAAGTCGCTGACAATGGCGGTGCATGTCTTCCCGTCGCGAATGCACGCCTTGAGAACCTCTCGCACCGGTGGACTTGCCAACCCCCGCGCAGGCCTCCCCGAGCGAGCTTTGTCCAAAACGTCCCCCGTGCCCTCGTAAGTACGCACCCATTTGCGAACCACCGACGCGCTTGTACCGTGCTGCCGGGCTACTTTGGTGAAGTTTCCCACGTGTTTGAAGTCCCACACAAGTTGCAGTCGCCACGCGTGAGTGGTTGGTGTAGGCCCCATACTGGTTTTGGAGCCGCGACGCGGTTGAGGTCCAGCGTGGTGTGCGCAATTGGGCGACATCCCACCTCCAACCGAAATTCTCTACTCACACGTGGACGCCCATATCATCGCTGCTTCATCCCCGGCCAATACTAGGGAATTCGAGGTGGTTCAGAAATCGCCCACACTCTTCCCATAAAGTCCGTTACTAGTGAAATAGGGCCTTTCGCGTAGGGCGGGTGTTTATCATGTAGGGTTTCTAGGGTTTAACTGTACTTTAGCTCGTTGAAAAGGCGGACCGAAACTTGTGCTGACGGTGAAGTAAAGGGGGAAGCGGGGCACAAATGGGGCCCGTCACGGCTACGAACTGACGTATTAGGGTTTGCTGGTCAGCCCCGATTTCGGGGCATACCCTGATTCGGGCGCCCCGGAATTCGGATTTTCCACACTTTGGCTCGTGAAAACTCCCGAAATCGGCGACACAACACGCGGATTTTATGATCCCAGCATGCTGTCCGTAAACATGGGAGCACGTGGGTGTGATGGCATGTGCCGTTAAGATGCTTGACGTGGGTGGGATAGGGGCCGGAAACCCACAGCTTGGGAGGCTTAAAAAAGCCTAACTTTGCCGTACGGTGTCCGATTCGAGCAAACTAAGTTGCAAATGGAAGCCCTTCCCCCAAGTAAATATAAGTTTTCAACTTAATTTACGCCTACCGGCCGGTTTTCGCGTCAAATCCGCCGTCCGATGCCATCCAGCCCCTCGTACAGCCAACTAAAGTGTTTAGGGTTTCAAAATCTGCCACATTCGCGCGGGGCTAGCAACCCTTGGACAGGTGGTACCCGCACACCCGCTCCGCCAATACGCTCAACAATCAGCGCTCTATATTTCGTTTATTCACGGCGTCACCCACTTCATCCCCCATGTTGGCATGGTGCCGTGCCATTTGCCGCATGCCAAACCAAGGCCCGTGCTAGGGTACTTTGAAAGCTCCCCGCCATATTTCACGCCCGGCGATGCGAAAGCTTGAAAGGCCAGCGATCCGCGCGCTAGGGTGCTTACACTCCAAGTCAACCGTCCCTCAAGCCCAATAGGTCCCTAGCCCGTGCTCCTTGGCGGTATTTTCGGGCACTTGGCAAGAAAACCTAGTGCACACGATATGCCATTCCCGGTATTGCCGCTCTGTAGGCGGCCGGGCGCAACACACTCGGCGGATACTCGTGCAATTGTGCAAACATGATGAAAGCCCAATGTCGAGTATTCTCCCGGCTTATCGCGACATTACGTGCACCGAGCCACGCATAGAGGCGTGCATAACATGCACATCCACAAATTTCGGCCTGCAAAATCTCGGCCGCAAATCCAACGTGTGTGCCCACAATAATCGGAGCGTGCCGATAGAGGTGCTCACGTCAGTGAACAACGCGCCGTGGTGTGTTGTTCGAAAGTCATTACTCTACCCCCCAATCGAATTGCGTGGCCATCGCGGCTGTGCGTGGCGGGTAATTAAATGCGTGCCGCTGGTAACGGACTTTATGGGAAGAGTGTACATCGTGGCGAAGACGGCGCAGGACTGCAGCATGATGTTCACGCTGCAGCAGGCGGGGGAGGGCTGCAGCGGCTGCTCGCGCGGCGACGGCACCGGCGTCGTTCATGACCCCGACACGGGCCTCAGCTTCCTCTACCAGGTGCGCCGCAGCGGTGTGTGTGCCAACTCACATTCACAGAACATCAAAACATTCCCTGTCGTGGTAGGGTGAGAATATCTTTCTGTCATTATGTGTTTAGCATTTTAGTTGGGCTCAATCTTTGACTTTGTTGAGAGCCGGCAAGAGAAAGGAAACGGTTGTGGTGTAAATCCAAATGTTTTTTCCACACAAAATGTGCTTAAATGTGGGAATCTGTTTCCGGGAAAAATGTCATTCGAATGGAATGTGACTTCCGAGCTGTAACGGAACATCTGCAAAAAGATTAAGAGTTGTTTACAAAGTTGAAACTTTTCATTACAAGGTGGTTTCAATTGCAAGTTTATCAGGTTTGTTTTGAGTGATGCAAATGTGCACACGCCCTCACTTATCCGAGTGGTCTTTCTAAGCGGGCCTTCGAACCTTTCAGCCGAGATTCTGACCGTGTGCCCTACCTTGCGGGCTGCCGCTGCCCTGCAGATGCGGTTTGTGGACCTGGATGTCAAGTCGATAGCCAAAATTCCGCGCCACTACCAGGCCGACCTGGAGCGCGTGCACGCCTGGCACCGGCTGAGCCACCTCGGGAAGGGGCACACCGTGCCCATCGCACCCGCAGCCACACCTCAACCCAGCTGACACACCCACCAACCCATACACAACCTTTCTTTCCAACGTTATGCGCCCCCAATGAAATCACATGCAATTTATTCAAGTTAGCTTTTGAAGTGGTCATGCGTAAATTCCCTCCTTCCACCCCAACACACACACACACACACACACATGAATACTCACACACACACACACGCACACTTTCTCACTTTCACACATTGTCCCCCCTTCTCCCCTTGCCGTCGTGCCACTCCTACAAAGGATGCAATGCATGGTCACGCCGCGCATTCTCAACCCCAGCCCTTTCCCTCCCCTTCACCCTCCCTCACACAAGCACAACTCGCGAGATGATTACAAGGAGCAACACAAATAGTTAAAAAAACAATGGCTGAGGCTGCGTTGTCCAGTGAGCAGCAGCTTCACACAGACAGCATGAGCGGCGATGCGCCTTAGTTTGTGGCTGGGGAGAAGAGGGTGGGTCAGAAGGTGTCGAGCATGCTCGCGGGGGCTGAGGTGGGGGTTGGAGTGGGGGTAGGGGTGGGCATTGGTGGGGGCGGGGAGGGGGTGCTGCCGTCAGCGGTGTACGAGAGGATGGAGCCGATGAAGACCATGACCATCGCGAGCATCAGCACGACGGTGACGGTGACGGGGAGAGCGCGGGAATAGTAGGGGCCGTCAATCTTGAGACTGGAGAAGGGCGGAAAGGGACACACACAGGCGACATCAAGTTTAATGAAGTGCAGTGCTTTTAGGTTTATCCCTTAGCAGTGAAGTGGGTGGTCATACTTGTAGGAGGATGACTGCTACATCGTCACACGCAAGATACACAGGGAAGTCTCGGCTGTTTGGCGGGGGACTAAAAGTTGCTAACAGCAGGTTCAGGCAGGAATTCGGTTAAATGTACTTTGAATATTTTTCATTTTTTCACTCGTTTACTGCTCATGTATTTTAAAATCTATTAGACATATATACCTTCATATCCGCGCATTTCATTCTATGTGGACTGACTGAAGGGGGCATATGATGTATGTGGGGTTTGGGGGGGGGGGGGGGGGGGGGGGGAGGAGGCAGGAGATAAAGGCAAAGCATGCAGGGCTTCCGTTTTTTTTTTCCGTTATGTATTATTTATTCGTAATTTTTTGTGGGTGGGGTTGAGTAGGGGGGAGCGCACGTCAGGAAGCGACCGCGCGTGTAAAAGTTGGCAGTGGCGACAACCGCAATAATAACGGATACCAGAACCATCAGCGTTGCGATCGCCTGCACGATGGTGCTCTGCGTGCCGCTGCTGGTGATCTTGGAGTGTCCGACGACGCCTGCGGCGCCGACGTAAAACAAAAATGAAGAGTTTAGAGTACTGCAGCTGACAGACACCTCTGCGGGAAAGCAAACGATAACGTAGGGAGTCGAGCCAGGTTGACGTACCTGCCAAGGCAGAGGAGATGGTTCCCAGCGTGACGGAGGTGCTGAGCCAATGCAGGAAGGTTCGCTCGTTGGCTGGGCGCGGAAAAATTGAGTGCGGGAGCGAAAAGCAGTACAGCACCGCGCTCGTCAGTCTTCATCCACCATTTCCTCGGTGCCGTCTCCCAGAGTCAGGCCCGAGCACTCGCGTGGGTCTAAAATTTAGGCAACCACAAGCTCTAAATGGTACAATACATCCTAAGATACCGAGATCCCCTTCCCCCTCCCTACCCCGCCACCGCTGAGGACACAGTGGCGCATCAGGTGGAGCAAGGCTGAGCCGCCCTTTCGTTTCAGCAAACCCTACGACAGCCCCGCCCCGGTAACACGCGAAAATGCAGCAACGTACAGCACGCAGTCGCTATGGAATCCTAACAGAAGGAATGCATCTGCATATGTTGCAAGCCAGGCGGTGGGTTTGGAGGGTGAGATTTTATGGGCAGGCGAAGCGATGTCGCTGTGGATGGTTGAGAGAGGAAGGGGGGGGGGATGAAGTACGGGTCCGGGACGCACCGAAGTACGCTTTCACATCCGTTCTCCGCAGCTGCTGAGGAGCGGCGACCACGGGGGCCGACATTGTGTGGTTGATGATAGGTAGAGGGGCCTGGATTCCGTAGGCCCTGCAGTGGTGTAGGTGCTGTTGTGGAGGCGCGGCACGTCGAGGGACTCGCGGCAATGTCAGTCGGTCGATGCCAAAGGCGGGCGAGGATCGGAGAATATATTCCCCATCATTAGCGACGTAAACTTAATAAGATTCCTTACAAGAAAAAGTAGCGGAGGCCACCAAGCAAAAAGAAGAAGAGACTAGGAACGTAAACTAGAATGTTACAATTTCTTACATGAAAAAGCAGTGTTAACCAAGCACAATATAACCCCCCAGAAAAGTCCGGACAAGATTTATTCATACCTTCGCGCCAAAAACTGTCATCCTGCATCGACTTTGTTGACATTTCTTCGGAACTCCTCGGCAATACCCGTAAACATCTCTAATGTCAAGTAGGGACTAACGCTCGGTCACTCGAACATGCCTTTCGATGACCTATACATAGCAACACCACCACAAAGTAGTTAAACCTTCTCTATAGGTCTTAACAGACGTGGTCACTTGGTGAAATTTGTCCCATCCGTGTTTTTGATTACATGAGAAGCCCCCAAAGTAAGGTAGGTCCAGCGTTAGTTGAAAACACTAATGTCAAGCAACCCCGCGTGAAAAAGTTGCCCGATCCCGCTACACAAGTATTTACCTGTGATCACCCCCGGCAACTTGAGGCCTTGAAATAGGGTCGTTATCAACACCTAAACCATGAATCGTTAAGGAATGTTGACTTAGATAAGTCTTCTCGCCTGTGGCAGGTGCGTGTGGAGGCATTAGCGGTGCGGGGGCCGCTGCGTCGGCAGAAAGAGCCGGCTCGCTAGTGGCGGAACTCGGCACCGTTTCGAGAAGGTTGACCTCAAACGTTGCCAGTGCCTCTTTTACTGTCGAGAGTCTTCTCGCGCGCTCCAAGAAACTTGCCTTGTTCCCCTTTAAAGGCGGAGCTTCGGGGTCTGAGTGGCGAATGAGCATCTGCAACTCTGGGACAACCATGCGGGCGATAGCCGCATCGCCTTGCTCGGCGATCCTGGCCAACAAGGTATTCCCCATAGTAACGCTCTCTACTATCATACGCCGCTTCTTTGCCGCCCGCTCTTGAAGTCTAGCCGTGGCTTCTTGCTTCTCCTTCTCTTTTTCTTTCGCCTTGGCACGGGCTAGGGCCAACACCTCTTCCCCAGTAACGCTACCGTGCTTATTCCAAGCCGTAGCCGCAGTAACCTTCGTCTTAAGTACCTCCTGCTCGTCTATAGCTTGCTCGTCGTCATCATCCTCCATATATGAAGAGCATTCTTGCCTGCGTTGAATAGTGTTGTCACATACTTCGTCGAGGAGCTCTTGTTGTTTCATGAAAATATCAAGCTTTTCGGCAAGTGATAGGGCCGCAAAGTCTTGAGGGTTAACTTTATTGGCCTTGGAATGCGTGAGCTTCGAGGCCAGTGGAGCAGGTACCACCGAGTGGGGACATCGCCGCTCTGTTGGACCGCCATGGACAATGGAAGCTCGGGTAGATGCCCTTTCGTTTGTTAAGGTGATTCTCGTATTATTCTCTGATGCTCCGCTTGCCCATGTTGTTCTCTTGGCTTCCTCCTTCTCCCGTAGCTGCCACAGAGCGTTGCGGTTGAAAGGTATGATACCCTCTTTTCGCCACCCCATTATGTTCCTCTCTTTGGTGAAGCCATGTTGCCATGATGGCTTAAACATGTCCACAAAGTCATCTAGCTTGAGCGCTTGGAGCCATTGGACTTGTGTGCCTGGTAGGGGTTGCTCCAAGTCGCCCTCGCGGTAGTTCTTGGCGCGGAACATTTCTGTTTTTTGTCGCTGCAACATTGCCTGAAGGATGTAGCACGGACATTGCAACTATTACGTTTGTTCCATGATGCTGCATAACATTATTCATGCATGAATTCATACGCATTCATCAAAAGCATGACTTTTTCGCGTGCTTACCTTTAATGGGCCAAAATTACATGTGTCTTCGCCTTGAAGCAAGAAGCTAAGGTTTGGCACCCGCAACATGATCTCCATGCCATTCTCGAGGGCCCCTTCCAACACTTGCAAACCAAGGTGAGTTCCTACGCCATCACATATCACCACCGCTTGTTGCCCTGGTTGCTCTGACCGGGGCTTTGCCATATGGGCGGCGGGCTTGAGAACGGTCTGAGTGTAATCCATTAGCCCGTCTGAATTAAGGCTGCCTTTCTTGTTGTGGTTGAAACGCCAACTCAGCTTCTTGCCGTTTACTTCAGTCTCTAAGCATGTTCGCGTCCAGCTAGTTGTCATGCTACTGCCAGAGGAAAAAACGATGTATGGAGGTAGTGCCTCGCCAATGCCGTTGCGCCCGCACGCTGCAGTCGCTGTTGAACTTGATTTTGTTACCATGCACTCGCCACGGTCTGACACCCCATCACGGACATTTCTATCTGACTTCCGCTTGCCGTCTATTGTGCAGTCTAGCTCCATTCTTGTCTCATCGAATGAGAAGATGCGTTCCGGATGGGTGATAGTCAGCATTTCGCTGTAGGGCTGCGCGCTGTTGTAGTTTGGGTTTAGCTCTGCCACACCTGCCTTCACTAATACATCTGCCGCAATATTGTAATATGTTTCCAAATTCTCCTCTGTCATCCACTTTGCGCGTGTCATCTCCAACGGTCGTTCTGCGCCAGTGACAAAGCCGTGCCGTGACAGGAATCTTTGATACCACCCAATCGTTGCTTGTCCATCGAGAAAACTTACTGCATAAACGGAGTCTCTTACAACCTCAGTTGCCCACGCTAAGATATCACGTCTAAAAACTGGCATTTTCCTCTTTCGCAGCTCTCGAATCACCCAAGCTATGCGTTTTTCCAACTCGAAAGGCATGAAGACGCCTCCAGGCTTCTCCGGCGGCTGAGACTCTCCGGTAAGATTGGCTTCTTGTAGCTTCCGCATGAGTTGGCGGTGACTTATCACAATACCAGATTCGCGTAGTTCCGCACCGGCACGTGTCGCTGCAGCTGAGATACTGACGCCTTGGCTGTCCATCCTGTGTTGATGAGCCGCTTTAACTGCCTTATAGACTCGGTCGCGGTAATCTATCCACGTTGGCGCTCCCTTAAATCGGAGGTGAGACTCCTCCTCTGCACGCTTTGCTCCAAACGCTTTAATCTTCCGACCAGTATTCCCCCTCCTGTGTGCACCCATGTCCACATCAGTGATGTGTTGCCAGTCATTTTGTGCTGCTACTCCCTCCATATCATTGTCGTCTTGTGTAGCCGGTGGTGTCAGTTGTATGTTCTCCTCTTGGGAGGCGGCCGATGCCAAGTCGAGTAGGTCCTTCATTTTTTTCGTCCGCCTGTACACGCCCATCTCTAGCGCGCCGTAATAAGGCGATCCCACCGTTACTCTGAGCTCCTTGGCAACGGCCAAACCGGCTTCCAACATACCAACACCGTCCTCCCTCCCTTGAGCCCAACGACTGCACGCTAGCTGAAAAAGATGTTCTTTTTGTTTTTTGTCGAGGTTGACGTAAGGGACCGACTGCCTCGTCGGTCGCTCGACTCCCACCAACAAAGGCACATGCTCTGTTCCCGACAATGTTGAAGAGGAGCCCACGGACCAACGTGGCTTGGCAGCCACCCGTATTCTGTGCAAGTCATAGAATGATTGTATTTCAGGAAGCCGTCGTCGTGTGAAAATTTGGCACGCATAGGGGGGATATAGCACGTGCGCTTTGGTGGGTGCTTGCATGAGCTTTTCAAAAAACAGTATTGAATTCAAAATACTCGGCGCACATACATGTCAGAGCGGCGTCGACTCGCATCGTGCAACGTCTCATTCATACTTGCCACAAACGCATGGACCCGGCAGTCCACTCAATTGATTGTCGATTGGTATAAAAAGGGCAGCTTACAGACCGAGTTTGAGGCCAGTGGGGGCTTGGTGGGACAGGTGGTGTTCGGTGCGTTAGTTGTAAGATGGAGCGATGCGGCACCGATCGCTCGACCCGCACCAAATTTTGTTGACCAAAAGGTTGCTGCCTAGCACCAATCTTACCCCATACTGTCCTAGAATGCCCTAAAGCCCTAATAGATTACCATGGATGCCCTATGGGCGAAGTTATGTGAGTAGTTGTGGTCTACCAATCACTTTTATGGGGCAGAGTTAGTCGGCCTTGACATTAGAGATACCATTGACAATAGAGATGTTAGCGGGTACTTGTGAGCCCGCCGAAATGGACTGCGACGACACATTAGTAAGGGGCTGAATGCGAGCGCTACCGGGCTTGAGTGCGTGGGGTTTCCGCGCCCGCGCCCGCGTACGAAACTCTCTTTGAAACGGTCGCCGTGCCGGTTGCACGAAAGAAGCGAGTGGCTCAAAGCGCCGCAATATGAACGATTGTGCAAAGGTCGTGCGTATATTATGCATTAGAGACGGACGGGGGAGCTGTTGGGAAGGCCGTTGCAGAAGAAACGCATCAAATCGCGTATGTAGACTTACCACCGATATCTAGGACAAGGACATATATGGATATGATCGCTACTCCTCGGTTAAAAAGATTCATATAGGGGAATGGAAGTAATGTTGTACTACACGGACCACAACCTCTCCCACACATCCCAATTGATTCGCGCCAAGTACACCACCCTCGCCAATGCCATCCGCCAGCATTGGCGAGGTACTGAAGTCGACATCCTTCCCATCGTCATGAGCCGCACGGGTACACCGCACTCATCCACCACCGTAAGTCTCACCTCTCTTCTCACCTTCCGCACATACCCTCCTTACAATTTCATCTCGAAAGCACGACTCGACACGTCACGGATCCTTGCACAACTCCACACGCACATTGTCCAATGGCTGCATCATCTCCTACTCATATACCGCGTCAAATCCCGCACGACCAGCACTCGCCGCGCCTCAACACACTGCACATGCGCACGCCCCTACAGCAGAACATGTACAACTTTTCTTTACAGCTTACCGCTTGTAACCGCACGCCGCCACCACCACGCATCGCCATCAGTAAAAACCCCCAACACCCTTTGGAGAGGTTGGATGTAGGCGGTTAACGGTCTAGCCCTTACTCGTAAGTTTTCTGAATGGCATTGTTGGGAGGGCCCATAGACATCAACCGGCGCTAACGGTACATGTTGTAAAGCGGTGCATACGGTACATGTTGTAATCAATTTCAATTTCAATTTCAATTGGATATGATAGGACAAGGCGCGTTCGGCAACATGATTAAATCTGTCACAACTTACTAATAGATGTCAAAACTTATTGTTTAAGGTACCATTGGACGCGTCATTGTAAGACGCGTTGAGCGCACTTATACACGGGTTAAGAAATTCAAACATTGAATTTTGGTGAATTATTGTAGTTATTTCTTCCGGTATATTTCGGTAAAGCTGCGCCGCAGTGCCAAGAAACACCCGTCGAGTCCGGCTAATTAATCTCATGACGCGACTTGTGCGGGGCTTGTCAATATTTGTCCGTCAATTCACAATTCCCACTGTTTTACACGGCCAATTCCCGGCGTATGCCACGCGTGGGGCGAGTGTGGTGGCATAGGAAGCACATACCCTAGGCTTTCCAAAGTTCAAACACCACCGTCAACGTGATGCGGCCTAAACGGCCAAGCCGGACCTCGCCCCTCGTCAATGCCAATCGCCCTCGCCCATTTAAACAATGCACTGTCTAACAAGAGTTGCATCATGCGGGATTTTACTTATGTTTTCATATAAGTCACCCATGCTTGCGGCGTGAACTTCCATGCTTCATTCACACACCCGCAAACCAAGCCTCGTGCATTCAATACGGCATCCACGCCTCCAAACCCCCTTCCGTAAGTAGGAAAATAGGGTTCTGTGCCTCAGTGAGCAATACGGAGCATGATGTTAGCGCTTGATCAGTGCCCGCGTTTGGTGGCAAGGACGACGTGTGCATTTTAAATAATTTCATGGAAGCTTTGGGCTTAATTCGACAAACGCGTCCGAAAGCACACGCTTTAAGCTCGCAACTAGCCATACCGAATGGCGGTTACTTGCTTGCTTCTCGGCGCTGCCGTGGTTGGATGGTGCATGGGTGCCGTCGTGCTTGACGTGGTGAGAGGCGCATCCGTTCTCGACTACCTTATGCATACCACAATGCATATCTTGACTTTTGTGGAGGGGTGTGCAATGTCAAGATCAATCTGCCAATAATAATAATGATAATTTTGAGTATGTCCCCTCACCGCTTGCTTTTCCACCGCTTTTTTCTTGTAAGAATCAAAACGATATTCCCCTTATTACCGTCTGCCGCCTCTCCTCCGGAGTCTCCGGCTGCGCTGGCCCCGCGTATGACTTGCTTACAAGTTTTGACTCCCGATGCTCTCACCCACCCAAGTGGCACGAAGGGACACATATAATAACGTGGCATATCGCGCATTTTTGCTCGTGCTTTACTCGACTTTTGGGCCTTCTTGGTCCGCCCTAGATTATATGCGGGTTGTTTCCTAAACCGCCCGTGGGGCTTTGTCTATGTTTTTTGCGTCGCATGAGTCCAACTAGCTTCCGCGCTCCCTGTGGTTGCTAATTGATGGCGGCACATCGGGTGCTCGGCCTCACGCATGGCCACGCTTCTTATGTCCGGAAGTGTCTCCGATGCAACGAGTCCCCCGGTGATCACCGTGGCTATGACTCCTCCTCTACCTCCTCGTCCGCTTCCATGTCCGGGGAGCGGACGCCGATAATCATGCTTATGGACCATACCCCCCGTTGTCCTTACCCACATTATGTTATCCGACTTCATTATTTATCCCATTGTTCGTGTTTTCGAGGAGTTATTCATGGCTGAGGCGGGAGCAATTACGGGGAGGGAGTTGCGTTTGGAGGTTCGCCGAATCCGGTCTAGGGTCTCCACAGATCGCCATGTGGTGTGGTTGGATTTTGCGGCTCAGCATAAGAACTTTTTGTAGATGTTACTGTCACTAGAGTGCGTGCACGAATTCCGATGTTCCGGCTGTGTGGGCTTTGCTTCTGCTCCTTGGCAGTCTTACGATGGGGGTTCAACAAGCTAAGTTTGATGTTCAACTTCGTCACCC
>JAPMLY010002111.1:50000-52500 GCA_026401115.1 Tetraselmis chui
TGCCAATAATGCAAGAGATGGCGCGGGTAAAATCGGGTATTTCTAGGAAAAGATTCAGGAGAATGGGCCCTAGATGCCGCTCATCCTGCTAGAAGCCGAGTGGTCCCACAACACTTCGGATGTTGTAATCTTTGCGGTCTAGCAGTTATGCTCGTATGACAAAGTTTGTATGGCGGTCTACATATGTCCCCTTCCTTCGATTTCTTAAAGGTGTACGTTGTGAGTTTATGTAACGCCATTTTTGTGGTTCTGCATGGCACGATTGGTTCCTATCTTCCTGATGCCTTGCAAGAGGGTGGTGCAGCCAGTGATGCATGCCTCCGTGCTCTGAAGGCTCACGGAGCTTTCTTTTTCTTGTCGTTTATTTTCCTTCCTTTTCCTTTTTTTACACTTTTTTGGTGTTGGATTCCACTTCTTTATTTTTATTGCAATATAAATCAATTATCATCTGCCACCAATCTTTCATGTCGGGGAAACCCCTTGATGGTATGCGCATTTACATTACCGCTGCTATGCGTTTTATTACGTATTCTACTTCAGATGCTTGTCGGGTTCTAAAAGAGACAATAGAAGGGTTCTTCTTTATCCAAGACTACAAGAGCATTGTATTATGTCGATATACCATCATGAACATTATGGTGACTTTTTACATGTGAAACATACTCGTAGATGTAACGCATAAGCATGTCTAAACATTGTTTCCCTCTTCCCGACACATAGTGATTCAGATACAAGAACAAATGGCATGTAGTTAAAACTTGATATATTTGACGACGATGCAACATTGCACAATGTAATAATACCATATACATTATTGGATGTGAAAAAATAATTACCGAATAATTTTACGAGCACGGTACTCGGTCCCTTGATGCCCTGCACTCGCTCGTACCCCTTTCCGCGTTTGCCACGGATATCTTTCCAAAGATGCAAGTTGACATACGTGAGAGCGTCGCTTCGCTTCGCCAACCTCACTCCCACGTTTTCTTACCGCGCTCGGCCGAAGTGTAGGCGTTTCGCATCTCGTCTCGGCCACGGCGCCCTAGCGCTTTTTGCTTCGAACCCACCTACAATGGGCCGCATGGGCGAGCTCCATTAATGTTCCCCGAGCATTACAACGCCATCTTCCGCGTCGCGGTCTGTCGCATCTTCGGTCTACCATCATCCCGCATCCTTTCCACTCTTCGGTCACTCATTGCTAGTGCTTCTTGCCATCTCTGGGTTCAAGCTATGCGGGGTTCGGCGGGTGTTAACATGTCGGATGACGCGTGGCTCCATGCTTTTGATGGCCATTTGTCTCGATGCGGCGGCGATGCCTCGGTCCAAACCGCTCATTCTTGGTTCGTGGCGGCTCATGCGGAAATCATCTCCGAGGCTCGTGACGCACTCGGGGATTGGCGTCGAGGATCTCACGGACACACCGATGTTAGTTCAACTCCCCAGCGGCAACGACGGCCTCCTTGCGAATGTGGGTGTCTTGCACTACCACGACATCCGACGCTAAAAATTCGCTCGTGATGCCGTGGTTTCCGGTTTGTTAGGCGTCTATAGCACCCCGTCTCCCGAAGTCGCTAAAATCCGTGCTGAGAAGACCAAGTTTGCGGAGTAGTTGGAGGGGAAGAGGAGTCGCCCCGACATCCGCTTCATTCTCTTTGTGCTCTCGGCGGCCCCGCCACGGCTTTTTTGACACAACTGGCCATGCAGGAAGTCGCCTCTAAAGGGATGGATGCATCCGGTCAAATTGGTGGCATCCCGGCGCCGAGAGGTTTTCGTATTCCATGTGACCATGTCGCTCATGCAGATAATGTCTTGCGCGGACTGTACGCCGCCGTGGACGGTGTGGAGGCCGCTTTTTCATCGGTTGGGGTGCATTCTCCTATCACGGCGTTCTTCACCCGCGTCATGGGCCGCAAGCGTCCCCGTGCCTCTTCGCGCGGCGCGTGCGGCGCCGCTTGTCGCCTCCACGTGTTTGGCTTTCAGCGTGGAGTGGGAGTTTCATGTGTTCTCGTTTGGTTTCTCTGCTAGTTTTGTGCACAATGTTGCGCTTCCCTTTGCCCTAGCTTAGATTACGTTACCCTCTTGGCAATCTTGCCCTTTACGTTACCCTCTTGGCAATCTTGCCCTCATTCGACGACGTAATTGGGGCGAGCCATAGTCACACCATTCGGGGGTAGTATCGATCTCCAAGGCGTTTGATATGGAAGGATCGTACAAGGCGATAGCATGATCACCGTACCCGGCATCAAAACGTGACCACGACGAGGCGAGCAACTGCGAGCTTTACCAATGACCGCATCGTCACCGTTGTCGTCACCCTCGCTCCCGTACATGAATAGTAAACCAAAGGGAGTACGAGCCACCGTTGTGATCCTTGTTGTCGCTCGTTGTGCTTTCGTGGTCGTCGGCGGCTCCATCAGAAAATCGCCGTGGGTATACTCGCGCACGCGAGCGTCTTGCGTTGTTGAAACACATGCATGTTTGTTGGCGCCCATTTCCAAAC
>JAPMLY010002111.1:55000-62824 GCA_026401115.1 Tetraselmis chui
TCTCAGACGCATGTGCATACAATCGTCATGAACAATTTTTTTTCAATTTAACAATTTGTTGCATTGCATTTCGAAGCGCATCTAATTGTCACCGCATTTGTATGGCAATCGGCTAGCAGTGTCAGTATCAAGTCAGACGGTGTGAATGCGCCTCATCTGACCACAACTACCCTGTACACTACCCCCCCCCCCCCCCCCCCCCCCCCCCCCCCCCCCCAAACTCGTTCCGCTCTTTGCAGGAGTACCTTCAGTTCTTCCGTCAGGTCCAGGGCCTGGTGTCCACCCCGCACGTGCTGTCCTCCGCCACCAATGCGCTCATTCTGCTCTCCACGCAATGGCCCCTGCGCGGCTACCTTCACACCGACCTCGGCGAGACGCACCTACTGCAGATCATCGTGGGGGTGGAGCTGCTGCTCATGCTCATATTCTGTGCGGTGTACATGCGTAAGCACGCCTCTCACGCCGCGCCCATCTCCACCACGCTTTCTGTTTTATCACATCTGCATGACCAATTGCTCTGTCGTATTTGGTGATCAGGGTAAGGACATACTTTGGCCAGTTTCGAATTTTCATTGTTTGTTTCTTGTTCCTTTCCATGTTAATAGGAACTCAAAGCAACAGTTTATATTGACAAATGGAGATTGTTTTATGCAAATATATTTGCGCAAGTTTCAAATCAACATATCCAAGTTCTTAAATCCATACAGATCCCTCCCCCCATTTTCTTTATATTTAATGCCCTGAAGACTCTGTAATTTAGGATAACCTGTAGTCTGCTAGTTGTACTCTATCTTTGCCCTTGCCCTTGCCCTTGTCGAAGCTGTGAACATTTCACGCCATCCGAGATGCACGGGTGGCGTCATTTGACTTACCATCTTCTTGTCTCAACATACGACGAATAGAATCGTTATTGTGCTGACAGTAGGGATCGGTGACCTCCCCCCCTCTGAAGTGAATAATGCATGTCGGTGGTTGCAACTGAACGCGGACGGTGCATGCGCACAGGGCACGTCACGATGTTGTATGGGCACACCGCGCCGGTGCACTCACACCTGGTGCCGATCAAGTCGCTGCTCCCTTCGGCGTATATCTTGACCTCCAGCGTCAGGTGACCATTAAAAACCTAAAAGCCCACCCAGCCCTCAATTTGGCATGTTTTTAAGTTGAAACATGCTTCAGCTTTGAATATGGGTCGCTGAATGATAGAAAGCGACTCCCGAACATATGTGTGTATGTGAGTGTGAGTATTAATGTGTGTGTGTGTTTATGTGTATATGAGTGTGAGTGTGAGTATTAATGTGTGTGTGTTTGTTTATGTGTGTATGTGAGTGTGTGCTTGTTTGTGTGTGTGTGTGCGTGTGTGTGTGTGTGTGTGTGTGTGTGTGTGTGTGTGCGTGTGTGTGTCTGTTTCTGTGAGTGTGTGTATTTGGCGTCTGTTGTAATAATGATGTTGTGATATATATATCGCCATTGAATACGCTTCTCGACCTCTCCCAGAAACTCGGACGGCTGTCAAATTTCTGGTAGCGGCTGTTTCGTTTCAGCTGTAGTCACCCCCCATTATTGGCTGATGCCCGTGTGGCCTCGCTGACAGGGTGGGCGGCTCCGCTCGGGATCGCGCGGCTCGACGCGACGGACTCGGCGCGATCACGCCCGAGCTAGCGGAGCTCATCCTGTACATGAGTCGTCACATCACGTGGCTGGGGCGCGACGTGATGCAGCTGGAGAAAAAGTTGGCGCTGCGGAACGAGCTGTCGGGCGCGGACCCACCGCAGGCGGCGAGCGCGGACGTGCAGAATCTGCTGCAGGCGAGGGAGCAGCAGCTGCGGGCGCTGATGGTGGAGCAGGCGGGGCTGCAGAAGCAGCAGTCGATCGCTTGGAAGATGCTGGACGAGAAGGAGGCGGAGAACAACCGACTGCAGATCAACCGACAACAGCACATGGACGAGAACAACCGACTGCGCGCGACGCTGCGAGGTATTCCCCCGATTCCTCTCATTGTCTATCTCAGCTACACATGATATTGAATTAAGGCCACAGCAGTTTCCTTCAGAGAGAGGGAAAGACTAGTAGGCCACTCCGTGTTTCCGTTTACGTGTACTTCCCTTCCTCCCTCATGCCCACCGTCATAACATTATCCCTAGTCTTCTTCTCCCTACCAAGAATGTCTATTTACTCGAAAAGTATCTGGCACTTTGGGTTACAGGTTCATCGTTTACAATTTACGAGCGAGGTTAGGATATTTTTAAGGTGTGGACGGCACTCTGCACGGCAAACGTGCTGATATTGTTTATGACCGCCATGAGCAGAAAAGGTGGTATCTGTCCAACAGGAAGTTTCCCCTTGTTTGCCTCCCCTGTTTCAGAGACAGACCGCCATCTAACTGCAGCAAAAGGCATGTATATGGCCTGATTAAAGCGTGACGGTGTTGATTACATAGCTATGTGGCCCTTCAATCACTCGAACTTTTTATAGGGCAGTTTAGGGTTTATAGGGCGATACGTGATGAGGATTAGTGCGCCGTGACCCCTCGCCCTTCGCGTGGTTGGCCTCATAATTTCTGAAGACACGGACGAGTAACCGATTACAAACACGCAAGAGCTGTCGCCCTGGCTCAACTGTCTCACCGACTGGAATTCTTGGAAGCTTTCAGTAAAGTGGCACGTATGTTTTTTGAGCTTTGACAAAAACGACTATATCAAGCAGCGGACGTGGTCGTGGACTGGGGACATCCTGCTCTTGCCACTTCCGTCGTTGTGTAAGACCCACCATAACGAGCGCAGTAATGAGATGCGCATTGCGTTGGATACACTGTGATAAGCGTAATTATGAGGCAACGCACGTCATTGTGTCTTCGGGTCTCTCTGGCTATTTACTTTCAGCGCGTTGCGAAGATGAAACAGCGCCACAGCATCACAGATTGCGAACTAGAATTTCGCCAACCTTCTCTTGTTCTTTTTGGTGCGGGTATGTCGCGGGTATCCTTTAGATATCTGCCGTTATCCCGTTCATATTTTTCACCACAGTGCAAGTCATTAGGGTTGCCAGCAGAGTGTAGCAGGTGCTGCTGATTCGAATGTGGAGAATCTGCACCGTCATATTTTAGGAGGGTTTGTTGTAGCGCAGAGGGCATCGTTGCATGGACGCCCCCTTCATTTAGACGCGGATGGTGTTCAACGTGTTATTGGATGGATTGGCAAATTAATCGATTCAACACGAGGCGTATTGATGATGGTCCCTCGCTGTGCCGCGTCTCTGTTATACCACACAGAGTGGTCCCACCGGAATGCGAAACTGGAGCAGAAGCTGAGCAGGCTGGGAGCGGAGCTGGACTCGCTGCGAGTGGTGGAGGAGTCTCCCGTTGACGCCAGCGGCTCCCACAGCGCCGACAACGTTCTATAACGCTGTGCGGAAGACTAATGAAAATAGTATTTCTGTAAACAATGTAAAGTAATATCAGCCACCACTGCCCACTCTCACCCACAAACAAATAGCACGCGTCCCCACACACTGTCCAAAGGAAGCATATTTCTGTGGCCATGCTGTATGTTTTGCCGTGACAATGCAATTTGAGAACTCATACATTCCATGAAGTGACACCTTTGTAAATGGGAAAGCAACTAAAGGTACTGATGGGGCCTCCAGCCTTTGCGTGTGCCCTGATTTTTTACATCGGTGTACCAATACCACATGAAACAAATTGAGAGGAAGAAAGACGGCATGTCATGGAAATTGACCTAAAACAAAAATAGGCGGGTCAGAGTGTGTGTGTGTGTACGTGCAGAATGGCCCATCCCCTGTTCCATGCAGAGCGCGCAGTGCATTTATGACCTCCTCCACCTGTGTGTATATGTGCACTTGCGGCCCTGAGACACTGCAGCAAGACACGTATCCTCCTCTCCTATCATGTTACAAAGAGGTGATACTCATGCGAGGGAGAACGGAGCGTGCGTCCCTACACGAGCAACACTTCCAAATACAATCTGAATCCAATTGGGCTAATACGGAGTTCAGGGGCCGCGTATCTGACGAGTGGCACCCACGAGATGGGGTGGAGGTGGCGAATAAGCGCGCGAGGGCACGACCACCCCTTCTCTCCTCTCTCAGACCTGCCGTGATACAAACTTTTCCGTGACTGACATATCTACGCCCACGTCCGCTGTGCCCCTCTTCACTCCATAGAGCGCTTGCAGGCCTGCATGGCATCAAAATACTGCTGGCACGTGCCCATGTCGCCGAAGTTGTTGGACATGCACTCGGAGAACGTCTTGGCCTGTGCGGCGCAGGGTCCCTCGGTAGGCATAGACTGCTGATGCTGTGCGGGTTCGGGAGCCGCAGCAGGCGCATGCCCGCCTCCACCGCCCATCACAGAGTCAACAGCCTTGTGGGCCAATGCGCTGCCGGTTCCGAGTGCCATACCCTGTGCCACCATGCCGCCAAGCCCGGCCAACATGCCACCACCGCCGCTGGGAGCTGGGGCAGGAGGGTGGGAGTGAGGGGAGGCGGCAGGAGGGGGAGGGGGAGGAGGGGAAGCGGCATGGGTGCTGTGCTGTCTGGTCTGCTGCTGCTGAGGCGCCGCCGGAGGTGCCCGGGCAGCGGGGCGAGGCGCAGGGGCTGCATCACAGCACAAAGCACAGGTATCAGCCAAGATACATATTTCAATAAAATACATACACAACTTAAATACCAAGAGGCACCTAAGAAATATCTTTTACTCCTGAGAGACTGCTTGCAAAGCATCGACGTGGGCTCATGGACAGCAACACAACAGATTAACAGACAGCGGAACTTTCGCAGAAATTGAACACACACATACTAATCAGCCAAAACAGATATCCTGCAAAAAAAGTTTTAAAAGATTTTTATTCTTTTTTCACAAAAACCAGAAACTGCTGAGCCGGAGAGAGAGAGAGCCTGCGTCGCGTCGCCTTCGGTACTTTAAGGGCGACGCAAAATACTCGTGACAGCCAAAGCGCAAACCATGTGTTTTATATGGCCTTGTCTGAAGTGGTGCAGAAGTTGCAGCTGGAGGGAAGGAGGGAGGCCAAGGCGATTCGGAGGGTTTTCGGAAATGTAGACAAATAAAATCTGCCCATTTATTTGGGTTCCACGTCGCGCGAAGGAACGCAGCACGGAAAGGGAAAGGGTCAAGCACTTCCAGACTTATAAACAACAACGACAGTGAGAATAATGCAGAGTGGGTGGTAAAAGAAGTAAGGTTCACCTATAGAGCTTTAAACGGGGCGGGTGTAGTGCGGGGTAGAGCTAATAGAAGGTCGCGGTGCTGGTGAGAGCGTGAAGTACTGAACTACTATTACGCAAGTACGGAGACGCTGCGTCCGCCGCCACCACAGCCGGGGGATTTTCAAAGTAGGAATACAAAGGGCAAGGAAGCAGACAGTGGGAGCTCACCTGAGCGACGGCGAGGCATGGTTGCTGGGTTACTGAGAAACGGTACGAAGCGGAAGATGACCTGGGGCGGAGGATCTGTATCTTCAAGGCCAGGTAGTTGAGAGCAGCGATAGGTCCTCTGAGGGGCGTGCGGGTTTGGGCCCTTCTGAACAGCGGTGCTGGTGAAGGGTGGAAGACTCGCGTCGGAGAAATGGACAGCAATTATGGTGTACGGGTAGCCAGATAGGGCCCTATTTATGGACAAAACACACACACACATGCGCACACGAGGCAAGAACGTACACAGTACGTGGAAGACGACACGATCGAGCTGATGTACGATGAGCAGTACTCAGCCAGTTCTGGGCGCGTCCAGATATCTGGTGTGATGGATGATCCGCGGCTGGAATAATAAACCGAAGGATCTAGAACTACAGGAAGGATAGTACCCGTAGCATGCCCGTACTACAGACGACCAGAACGTCTGCCTGGTTGTTGTAGTTTAATTACAAAGCGACTCCGGTCGGTATTCGGTAATCGAGACCGGCTAGCCGGCTGGGTCTATACCCGTAGTAAAGTAAAAGTTCCCTAACAAGAAAAAGGAGTGGAAAGCGGAAACCACCAACCAAAGAGAAAAAGATACGGAGGAAAAAACCCCACAGGCGTATCCGCATATAATACATACACGTATATGAACTTACTAAAGTTGTATTGCTGCTTTGAAAACGTGAAGGTTTCTGCGTGCAATAGATGAAAGGAGTACAAACTGGTGTTGTATTGCGCACTGAAACGGAGCGACATAAAATGCAAGTTTTCTAGGCGCGTAGCACCATGCCTTAAGACAATGACCTGTAGTCGGTCGCCATTCTCTCTTGAGTAACATTGATTGGCAATCTTGCCACCCCCCGTTTTCAAGGCCACTCACGCCATGATTGTTGCTTTGTCTAACGACTTTGTTGCCCCTATGCGGCCGCACCACATGTGCTACTCGCCTCGTACCCGTCGGTGTTTTTCAAAGTCTTGGACTGGGGCCATTTCCGTACGACGTTCGATTGCGGGCGGCGGCTATTTGGGTTGCAACGCCGTCTCTCACCTCAGTGGGTGGGCGCTTTAATATTGGACGCGGTAATGCCGTGAGTCTCATGGTACCTCCGTGAGGTCATCACAGTCCATCACTGCGTTTGATTAGGAGGCTGCACGGCTTATAGGTGTCGGTGCTGCTCCACCGCACAACCGTTAAATCCCGGTACGGGCGTTTCCGTTACGGGCCGCGGCATGGGACCTCATAATGATTAGTCTGAATTTACTCTTTTTTTTTTGTTACATAGTTCATTCATTTGAATATCTCTTGTTGAGCGGTGTTTAGCTACACACTCCTAATGTAACCCTGGCTAGTGAGAGCGTTACACTCTTGATCCAGCGGTCGCTTTTGGGTTATTATACGGCGTTGCTACTAACCGCAAATATAGACGCCCGGTGCTTAAGACGGGCCGCATTACTTCGACGAAGCGGGCGTCATGTGTCTCTTGGCGTCTATAGACGCGGGCTTAAGGCCATACACGCCTCGTTGGGCATCTCGTGCCCAAATTGACTATTTTCTGTTGCGTTGTCATCCATGCACACCGTCTCGCAAGACGGTCGGACGTGCTTGGCCCGTAGGGTTCTAGCGCGGCCGCACCTTCGCGCGACTCGGAAATAATCCCCACTTCCGCCGTACGGCGCACTACATCCCCGCTTAGTGGTAATGAGTCAGTGTTGTCACATGCATATGGGCGGTTTGGCACTCCTACCATGCGTTGTGCAATACTGTGAATGTAGTATAATCCTAGCACTTGCGTTGCCCAAATATGATTCTTTTTTCTGAAATCACGGATCTAATGGCTGGGTCGAGCACGAGAAGGCACGTCCAGCAACTTATGCGTTCATATGCTCAACACAGGTGGCGCGGGGCCGCTCGATGGTGACGGTAGGCGTGAGGTTCTAGGCTTTGGGGAGCTAGAAGAACCAAGATGGTCGCACGCGAATGTTGCACTTCAATATTGGCGGCGGTAGCTTCCCGATAGCATTTCGTGTATGTGGCAACGTGAAATTGTAGCATGGGTGTATGATGAAATAAGCGTAGTTTCCGTTGTTGTTACGCGGGCTCCAGCCCTCCGTGCTGATGATATGGTGATCGGGATAACATCTGCCCCGTTGTAGTCCACCCTCTTTTGTAGCATTCTGATATGGACGTACGTGTGAACGTACGCGCTTCCCGGAGTATTTTGAGTGAGCTTGGCGCACTCGGAAAGTGTTATGCACCATTTGCATGCTTGTCAACCATATATTACTTTGAATTGGTGGATGGCACTTGGATTTATAGATAATTATTTTATATCCGCTCTCGTACAACCATACAACAATTTTTATGTTTGCGATTGCGACTTTCGTAAT
>JAPMLY010002112.1:0-63853 GCA_026401115.1 Tetraselmis chui
GGGAAGGGGAGAAGATGGGTATATTGCGCAATGAATGGACTGATTCTTTATGTTCGTGCCCTTCGTTCCAACTACGTGACCCGCAACACTATTTCTTTGTTGTTGCTCAGCGCCCAATGGTACCTCTCCTTCGGGTGGGAGACAGAAAGAGGGCGCGGGGATAAAGCTAGGGTGGGGACAGGGGTGTAGGGGGAGGGGGGGAGATGAATTGACGGGTCAAATTGGTAACTCACAACTTTGTTGGCCCTCTCTCTTATAGAGCACATGTCTTCTTGATGGACCCCGGACTCTCATGACTCTCTGACTCTCTGCATATGATTTAGTACCAGAAGCAGATCATAGGTTTCAGGATGATCTTCATTGCCTTGCTTATCGTTTTGTTATACATCGCGCCCAATTGCGTATCTGCTTCGAATGGGGCAGAGAAAAGAGAGCGCGGGGTGTCATGTTTTAACGGTTATTGGGGTTGGGGCTTACAGTGGGACAACATTAACATTCCAAATGCATGTACATTATGATAAGGTCAACCGACGGGCGTAATAAGGCCGACAACTACGGAAGACAACACGATGGCGCGGTTGACAGACTCGTCTTAAAGAACCAAGTTGGACTTCTTCTCATGAGGTATCGCCGGGTTTTCGCGTTCTCCCGCCGCTGCTAGGGTAAAAAATTTATTAAATTCGTCGGAAAATTAAACTCCCACAATAAACGTTCGTGGATGGATGTTAGTTTTGCGAATGGCGTAGCTAAAAGCAAACCTAGTTTTTCAAAGACACGCAAAGGCACTTTGTTCTCAAAGAGGCACAAAAGTACCGGTATTTATGATGCTGATAATCAAGTAAGGGGAATAACGATTTCGGTACATTAGAGTATTGGAAATATTATTTAGTAGAGTTGTGCGCTTTTGTGCAAGATGCGCGCATATGGATCGCTCGCGCTAGACGGGGCTATAAATAGGAGCTCCTAGTAGGTGACTGGCAAGGGAGTCACAATTTTCGCTTTTACCGCCCTCCCGCCCTTGCTTTCGGGAGACTTCATGCACGACGACTTCCCTTTTGGCGCCATCGAGTCATGATTGTACTACGCGGAAGGAACCAGCCACCTTTTTCTTAGGGTTTAGGGGTTTTAAGCTGTTAAACCTTAAGGTGACTCGCAAGGGAGTCACAAGCCTTTAAATCCTAAAAATCCTATCAAAAACCCCTAAACCCTAAGAAAGGGTGGCATGCTCCTTCCGCGTAGTACAATCATGACTCGATGGCGCCGAAAAGGAAGTCGTCGTGCATGAAGTCTCCCAAAAGCAAGGGCGGGAGGGTGGGAACAACGAAAACGGTGACTCCCTTGCGAGTCGCCTACTAGTAGCTACTATTTACAGCCCCATCTAGCGAGAGAGAGTTGGAGAAAAGGGCGGTATGGTCACATTTTTTCCCCCACCTGGTTTTCGCCGCCCGCAATTTCAATTTTCACGACGACGCGATCTCAAAATTTTTTTGGTCACAATTATGGTCACATTTTTTACCCCTGCCGGTTTTCGCCGCTCGCAACTTGATTTTTCGCGACGACGCAAATACCTCATTTATGGTCACATTTAGCTCGGCCAAGTTCTGCGGATAGACCCAAGTCTCGAGACGAGGAGCAAGTTCGGCGGCGCAGCCGTCGGACGCCCGGCTGGTGTCGACCTCGCGTTGGCCGTTATGGTCACATTTTGCTGCGTTTGACTCGATAAGTAAAATCGCCGTCTAGATAAAAAAGCATGAGCTGTACCACCATCAAGGGCGTGAAACGGCGGGTCCGGGAGCTAGCGGCTTGCACACATGCTACGTAATGACGTATTGTATAGGGTGGCTCTGCGGAGAAAACCCGCCGCCGCTGTTTGCCGTATCCTTGTACACCGTTGCCCCGTTCCGCCGTATCTCGTCCCCGGCGTGTTGCCCGGACGGTTCCACGTGATAGTGAACGTCGCAGCGGTGCGCCCCGCCACGTCAACAATCGTCCAAAGCCTCGCGCCCGCGCCGTCGTATGGGGTGGCTAGTGTGACGAGTATAGTCCTGCAGCAGTACATTGCATGACATTGTACAAGTACTCGTTACGGATACCAATTCGTGCTTTTCCACATGATGGACGTATACTCGTGGGTACGTCGCTACTGCAATATTGTAATGGTGCTGATGCTACAGTACGACCAGTATCTCCCGGTACGTACAAATATGCATAATTAATCTAACCTGCCGGATGACGCGCCTGAACGAGCTCTTCGATGAAGAAGGAGCCGCGTCGTGAAACCCAATGCTAGGCAGGCCGCGTCTCGAGGCAGATGACGACGGTTAGACAACCCTAACGCCTGACACGTAAGCGTAGCTTGCAGGCGTAATTAGTCGGGGCTGAAACCTATTTAAGCCCAGTGCATTAGAGGGAGGTGACCGAACCTTTTAACAATTCCTTTGTTCACTTACAACATCTACTGCCTAAGTACAACAGTGAAACATCTTTCACCATCGCCTCTCGACAACATAATTTTGCCATCTTGCAACGACAGAACTAGACATACTAGAACAGATTTGTGCTAGCGTTTAGCTTTCAGAGGCTAACCGCCACACTGGTTTCGGAGCTCTTTGGTCGACGCACGCTTTCGTTGCTCGTTGATTCGCTCGACGTTGCTTGACTCATTTGAGATGGCTTCTCTAGGACTCGGACATTACCAATGCGCACAACAAGCCATTTTGACCTGACATGGTCACCTGAATTTTTTCAGGTGTTAAGAGCGTGGTACGGGTCATGGTTTTTCCCTATCACGTGAGACTTTCATATTGTTTCTAGCTGCATACGAGGTCATGATACGATTTACATCAGTAATAAGCCGCACAGAATCTAATTAAGTCAAGTGTCTTTCTCATATTTTGATCTACTGTGACCCACGCAGAGCACCTCGTTCGAGAAAATGCAGTAAGGCTGTAGGTTTCGTCCGCCGTTATTTGGTTGACTACGGTCCGCGCATCACAACGCTACCTTGTCGCCATGGCGGCGCCCCATCCACCCCAATGGAATAGCCTTAAGGAAGAATATTAGGAAATCCGTGCCTAGGGCTGTGCCTCAGGCTCGATGCTGTGTGACAATGGACTGGGCGAGTGAGAAGTTGGCAGAGGATTTGGTAAAGTACGTGGACGCTTTTAACGACGACCCCGTCGAGGCCGCGGAGCGCGAACAATGGAACAAGTCATACGGGCCGAGTGAGTGGAAAAATAAGAAGACGAAAAGTTTGGTGGGGACGTAACAACACGGGTGAGGAGCTGGCAATTCAATTTGATGAGGTGAGCTCCCTATGCGAGTCGTGTTACTGGTCACAACATATTATGCAACTTGTAGTATATTTTCCCGCCGTCCGCCCGTTCGATCTTGACCTGCGCGATGTCACCCCCCCCCGCCTACGACTTGTGGTTATTATTTGAATAATTATTCTTTCGAGAATTTCTGACTAAGCAGCAAAACCGTTGTTATCGTGGGATTGTTAGGGAGGTCGGAAAGCTCGCGAACTTCCAAGATCTGTCACACGGGAAAAAACTGGGGTTCAGGAACATCGTGTAAGTTTTCCCGCCCATTTTGTTTATGCCATTTACAATAGCAATGTATGCAGCAGCTGAACATCAGCCGACATAGCGGCTATGTGCTGATATTTGCAGGTTTTTGCCCGAAGGATAAGAGGGGGGCTATAGCGATGATGCTCCCGCCTGTGACGCTGGAGCTCCACGAAACAACGTACGCCCCGTTTGGTTCGACGGACTACAAGTTGTCGGCGATTTTCTCGACCGCCACCGTAATGGCGGTCAAGAACGCCCGGCTGGTCTACGCGGCGAACAACCAGCCGATGCCCTCGGAGGAGACGTGGCACTATGGCGGTCGGTGGGCACTGCTTCCACCTTACTCGGACGGGGAGGTAAGAGTCACTCCCGTCCTTTGTATACCGACCGTTATAGACGCTACCTGCTAATGGGACGAGGTAAGACGAGTAGAGGCACCTTGTTGCCGAGTTAGTGCCTTATACAGTTTATTAATTTGTCAATCTATTTCATGCAGGCATACGTGAAACAGCTCTTGAAAAACCTTGTGCTTCACGAGGAGATTAAGCGTTATTTCCGGGGCCGATAAGGAGGGCTGTTGCATCTTGGGTAATCCCCGAGGTGCGGTTCTTGCTTGAGCGCGCCGGCTACAAACGTGAGCACCCTAAGCTCACGTACAACAAAACATGTCGGTCCCCTCAGCATTTAGGGAAACACTTCTTGCTTGTGTGTTATGATTGTGATTCATGTTAGTATAATATTATTGTTACCAAAGCTTTGGCCATACAAATGTCTTGAGAACAATACATCTCACCTTTTTATGTGTTTTGATATCTAGGGATTCACGGCGCCCGGGGTGTTGCTGTGCGTGAGGAGCGGGCCCTTGCCCGTAGGCAAAGGGCAAGAGGGACTACACGGGAAGTGTTGAGTGCCACCTCGGTGGCTTGGAAGGCGGGGGGGTGTGACGCAGCAGAGCTGCCGGCGGAGGATGTGGGCATCTCCCTCTGCCATTCTCCAGGTGAGTTATTAAAGGGAGAGGGTGGCATAGTGATGGGGTCGATGGGGGCACAACCCGCAGAAGAGGTACCGGCGGGCAGCGTAGGAAAGGAGCCGCCGAAGATTGATGGAGGCGGGTCATGTCTGGTGGGCGCGACGCATGCTGGGGCAGATAGCGTGCAAAATGTCGCCCCGGCAGGTAATGAGGGGATGCCAATTGGCGTCCCACCATCGCGGGTGCATGCGCAGCGGCGCAATATCCCCCCTCATTCTTGACAGCTGGGGCACGGCAACTGCAAGCTCTAGGGTGGGGAGCGGAGGTAGAGCAATACAAGGCAGCACTTAAACGTTATAGACATGATCCCAATCGTGCTGCGGCCAAGAAGGCTAGGCGAGTAGAGGACTTGAAGAGTCGCGGCGCTAGATTAGTAAAACTAGTTATAGATGACCTTACCAAGTGAACATGTAATAAATAAAAAACGATCTTTTCTTTGTGAATGGACCGCTGATGCATACGGGGCATTATGAATTTATTTATACATTATATTGCATCGTCTCACTCCTGACCATCATGTTTGTAGCGGATGGACTGCATCTTAATTCTCATGCATATCATTAACTAGCAGTGCGCGCTTTGATGTCAGGGAAGGGGCAACATTTCAGGCGTGGCAAAAGCACATGCAGCAAGTGACTAGCTGTAGCAGAGACACAACGTAGATGTTGTTGATGAATTAACATTCTACAAAGCAACAAGTGCGGGTGTCATATAATACTCTGTAACACATTTTGACTTAATAGAAATGGACCGCCTGATTTATATGTATGGATACGACATCATCGCCCAACATCATGTTTGTAGATATGCACCATCATTGTTAATTCAACTATATAGTAATAGCAATGCTCGACGGTTTGATGTGCATGCAGAGGCACAAACTTTGGTGCTGTAGGATGTGCACATGCATTTGAGACCAAATATTTCTGCTTATGCTAAAATATGTGAAGTGTGTAATTTAAAAAGTTTCGAAATAATTAGCGCTCAACGTCCTTGCAGTAATACAATCGCCATGTAACTCACAAAGTTGGCAAAAGGTAATAGGCATAGCTATGGTGCGTAGCTAGGTCCTTTTGTCTTGTATCGGTCTTCTTCATCGTCGATTTCTGAATCAGATGAGTCCATGTCATGGTCCCTTTTCTCGGTGTCCGGTGTCTCGTCCTCGGACAACCTTGCCCCCTTTGCGAGCAAACCTCGGCGAAGGATTTCATCGTGGTCTAGCGGTAGGTTGTCCAAGTATTCTTTGCACCCTTGGATCATGGCAGCATTCCTCTCTGCACATGCCTTGCTGCGTCCATCTCTAAGTTGACGGGGCGCCCTGTAGTTCTGAGGTTGCCCCTTCTCAGCAACTAGATCTTGATAGGTGCGCACTTTGACGAGGACTTGTTCGGCCAGGTGCTCCACATACATGTCACTGCGTTTAAGTGCGACGTGGCGCGTCTTCTGTTGGATCGCCTCTGCGCCTTGGCTGCAAAACTTGTCCAGAGACCCATGCAGTTGGATCAGCTCGTGACAGTGGCATTGCATGATATGCATGTACACTGTCACATGTTCAGGGCCGCATCGCATCAAGAAGGGTGACATAAACATCTCAGCATACTTCTACACCTCCGCGGCATGGGCGTCACGCGACGGCTGATCGTCCTCGCACCCACGCCCAATCAGATGATTCCAATACGAGAAGGTGCGCCATAGGTGCTTCGACCATTTGCACACCGCGCTCCCTTGGTCCTCGAACACTTGATTCATGAGCTCCTCGTGGAAGTCCATCAGGGTCGAGCAGATCTCCCCTGGCCATGACTCCGCTGACAGAGATGACCCCCCTTTGGACCCTGCGCGCCGCAGGCCAGGCTGAGTCCCTGCGTTGAGCTTGACTTTCATCACCTCTTGAGCCCAAACCAGAATTTGTACAAAGACGAAACATGTCAACATAACTAACTTAATTAGATAATCATATATGTATCTATATAAAAAACATTACCGAAATGTAACCAGCTAGCGACATGTCATGTCTCACCTCCTCCAATTGCTTTGCATCGATGTTCTGACACACCGTCCACTTGAAAATCTGAGGGACGATGCGCAGTTTGCAATGCAAAATGTCGAAAACATAGTGGGAGATCGGCAGATCAAGCATGGGCCGAAGCATGGTACCGAAATGCTGATGGTTGACCTTGCTCCTCGCTGGGACGCCGTAGTCTTCAGGCCCGGGTTTGGCCTTCCGTGGTAGGGGCAGCATGTTGAGCTCCTTGTGGCCAGGCCCGATGGACTTGCTGCATCCCGGACAGACGTAAGATGCGCAACCCTCACCGGCAACACATCCGGAGGCGTAAGAATTCTGCTGGTCGGTGCTCTGCCCTGAGGGGGTGTGAGCTAGCTGGATTTGCTCTGCAAGCGCTCTTGGCTTCATGTGGTCCACGGTATGTGACCCCACAATCTCATAGCGCTCGGAAGACTTAAAATGCAAAAGAGCTCTCAATACCTTACAATAGATACATGGAAAGCTGCTAGAGCACCCATTAAGCCCAAGGGTGCTGTTCAAGAACTTCAGGTCGCCTGTCAGAAAAAAACAAATTAACGGACATATCAAGCTAAAACTTGAAGCGCACAACCAGACAGGACAGCGTCATGGAGGCATGACTTCCACACCGACTAACATGAAACGTCATGCGCTCTCATTAGAAAGTGTCGTTTCAGCTGCACGACGGTCGAACAGCAAGACGAATTTGCAGCTAATGTGGAAAACAACTTAATAATGCACATAAAATCGGCACAAAACACACATTAACATACAAATCAAACTAAAACTTGAAGCGCACAACCAGACAGGACAGCGTCATGGAGGCATGACTTCCACACCGACTAACATGAAACGTCATGCGCTCTCAATAGAAAGTGTCGTTTCAGCTGCACGACGGTCGAACAGCAAGACGAATTTGCAGCTAATGTTGGAAAGTAACTTAATAATGCACATAAAATCGACACAAAACACACATTAACATACAAATCAAACTAAAACTTGAAGCGCACAACCAGACAGGACAGCGTCATGGAGGCATGACTTCCACACCGACTAACATGAAACGTCATGCGCGCTCATTTGAAAGTATCGTTTCAGCTGCACGATGGTCGAACAGCAGGACGAATTTGCAGCTAATGTTAGAAAACAACTTAATAATGCACATAAAATCGACACAAAACACACATTAATGGACAAATCAATCTAAAACTTGAAGCGCACAACCAGACAGGACAGCGTCATGGAGGCATGACTTCCACACCGACTAACATGAAACGTCATGCGCTCTCATTAGAAAGTATCGTTTCAGCTGCACGACGGTCGAACAATATGACGAATTTGCAGCTAATGTTAGAAACAACTTAATAATGCACATAAAATCGACACAAAACACATTAACGGACATATCAAACTAAAACTTGAAGCGCACAACCAGACAGGACAGCGTCATGGAGGCATGACTTCCACACCGAATAACATGAAACGTCATGCGCTCTCATTAGAAAGTATCGTTTCAGCTGCACGACGGTCGAACAACAAGACGAATTTGCAGCTAATGTTAGAAAACAACTTAATAATGCACATAAAATCGACAGAAAACACATAGGCAACCCAAAATCACCCAACATACCTCCAAAAGTCACTTTGAAAGTGTACTTCATGCCATCCACCTCTAGTCCCTCGTCAGACATCAGCTCCGAAACCACTGCTGCCAGTTGCGGTATCTTCTCTACGATGTCCATGTACTTGTCGTCCCCCAGGAAAAAACCCCAAAATACAGCAATTCTCGACCCTGTTGACCCCACACTTATGCAGAATCTCGTCCACATGGGCGTCCGCATCCCCACCATAGTTATTGTAAATTGTCTTCAAGACGAGGGATGTCCCCTATACTTTGTTCTTCTTGAAGATGCCACATGCGTCCCCGAGAAGCTGAATTTGCACCTGGTTGTCGGTCCTAGGAATAATGAAGTCCCGCCCGTTCGCAACTAGCCACCGAATGCGCGATGTTAGTAGAGCCTTCGCGTCACTCATGACGGCTTTAGGGATTCCTTTGTCCAAGCCTAGGCTTGCCATCAAGTCATGTAACCGCTTGGTGATGACTGCAAGGGAGGCGAGCTTGGGGAAGCCAGTGCCGTATGGCAACCTTGCTCTGACCAACCGCAGGTCCTTCTGAACGGAGCTAATGAGGTTTGCCACCTTTTGGTAATCCCTAGTGCTGAGGCCCGCGTGAATAAACAGGTCGGCAGCAATTTCATCATAGTGCTTGGCGATGCACTCCACGATACCCTCCTCGATCTTGCGCATGACACTTCCGCTGAGCATCCCCTCCATCTCTAAGTTCTTGGCGTGTTTTCTCAAAAACGCACCGAGGACCTTAGTAGGGTACGCCGCCTTGCTAGGGTCAGCGGACTCCTCTCCACCCCCCTCGCCCGTTGCGTCGAAGTTCAGCCAATCGGGGCCAAACAGTTCGGTAAAGTACTCAGTCAACTTGTTGACGTCCGTGGCAAGCGTCCAGCGACTCGGCTTGTCGTAGTTGATCCTCCGCCGAGGAACGCGCGACGACGCTTTCAGGGTGTCTTCAGCCGCTTTCAGATCCTTCATAGCATCTTCCAGCTGTTTGCTAAGCGAGTCGACCGTTTCCGCCAGTTGCTTAGCCCGGTCCTCGGATGCCTTGGCTGCTTCATTGCTAGCGTCGAGCCGTTGCTTATGGACCGCTTGGACCTCCTTCAGATAGCGCCGCTGATTTCCGAGCTTCGACATCAAGCTTGTCCGCTTTGTTTTAAGGTCGAGATTCTCTTTCTCTAGGCGCTCTAGCTTCGAGTTCATGGCGACCCCCTCCATGATCACCAGTTGAAGCAATTGCTCCACGCTTAGCTGCGGAGCCGCGGCGGTGACAGCTGGTGGTCGTCCCTCGGGAGGCTGCCGCCCGTTCCATGCAACCCCTTGGTCGACACGGCTAGAGGTCACGAAGCCGGTAGCAGGCGTTGACGGCATACTTTCGATGGTCCGCGGAGGGTTGGAGGCGTCGTCGACACCGGTAGCATCTGTAGCGATGGCAGATCGAAGTATTTGAATTAACGACTCGAAGCTGTCACTCGACAAATTCAAAAAACTAACAACGAACGATTGCAGTTGTATCCGGCCACGTCAACCGCGCCCCGTAGCGCAATTAATCGATCGACTGCTATTCAACAATTAGCCTTGCTTACCGTCGTGGCCGTCCGGTCTGCGCCTTTTTGCACCCCGTGCTGAGTGATTGTTGTTGCTGCAGCTGCCATCTATCTTGAGTAGTGACGGCGGCGCGGGGCGATCCAACCTCCTTGCATGACATATTAATGAAAAAGTCTTAGATTTCAATTTGAATACGCAAATTTGGCATGAGCTTCGTCAATGATTCACAAGTAAGGAGGGGTTCACTTTGAGGTTCGGGATGAGGAATACATGCTGCCGGCGATCGATGAATAGACGGACGTTCGACTGGCCGCACGCGCTTTCAATGTCAATATGCGCAATGCAGGGTCAATGGCGGTGTCTATAAATTCAACAGGTCCCCCGTACGCGCTGGTCAAGACGCGCGACGACAGCGGATGGCGATCCAACCACCTGAGAGCATTTTGATAAAACATCTTTAATATATATTTATATATAGAAGTTTAGTAAGATCCGCGCATATAATCAGTAACAAATAAGGGGTTAAATATGAACTTCAGGATGGGGACCACCTGCCGCGCGACGATCGATGAAGAGTCGGGCGTGCGACTGGACGCACACATCTCAGTTAATGACAGAATGTGTGCACTTCGAGTTCATTCGCGGTGTGTGTAATTCAAAATTTCGACTATTAGCGCATGTCAAGACGCGCGACGAGAGCAGATGGCGCCGCTCACTGCGTCCGGTGGACGTCATCGCCGTCATCCTGCCTGTTGATGATGTCGTTGAAATCATTTACTCTACGCTACTTACTTTGATGATAGTATTAGACCTAATAATGTCAACCAGCTGTAGCGGGCAAGGCTCAATTGCGTCCTTTCGTTTTCTATTTGTTGTCTCGTACATTGTCTATACTTTGAAGCCGCGATGCGTACTCTGCCTGCCTGGCAATATGTGCGAGACATGAATGTCCTTGTCATGAAAATGAAATGGGGTCACATTTGTATTCTTTACAAATCTACGGATGAATATCTATTCAAATATTTTCTGAAATTGTACTGGATGGTCAACGCCCATTTTCTTCTTCTGTCGGTATGTACAGGGGGGCATGTATCCCAGACGGCGCTGTGGGTCGCGAATCTCACACTTTTGATACCCCGAAAGCGCAGTGACGTGGTGTTGATAATTCACGTTGGAGGAACTAAACCGTCGGACTTGAAGTTTGTGTTACAGCGTTAGCCTCGTTCTGGTAAAACTTGGTTCCCAGCTGGCTCTGTCTTACCTAATAAAGAGCATGTCGACGCTGCTGTTCGCGAGTTACACGAGGAGACCGGTCTTGTTCTGACGCCGGAAGATTTGACGCTATTGAGTGGTGAACCCGTTAACATTACACTACCTCAAGGACGACAGCTTGTCTACGTGTACTCGGCTTCTATTCCTGTCATGTTTGCTACGAACAACTTACGCACACCTGCTCAAGTTGAGCAGGTTGTTTTAGCACAGTCGACAGTTAATCCGGATGGCACTTACGTCGTCCCGGAAACCATCAACATTGACGGTCTGACACTTACGCCCGCATAGAAGGGGTTACTTCGTGTTGAGAAGCACAAGAGTGAGTTACTTCACTTTGGTTACGTGACTCAGTGGGAATTCTTTTTTCGAGCTGTTGTTCAACACGCTCCAGTCCTACTTGACGACGCGTCTATCCCGAGACAGTTCCACATGTACTCCCGTTCTACAACGGTTGACTCTGGTTCTGTTTGGCTGCTGATTCGCGGACACATCAACCGACTGAGTGGTGAAGGGCCTACAGAATTACGAGTGGGAAAGCCGATGCCTACCCACAACTTGGCTGGACTACCTGTGACCCTCACGGAGACCCATCGTAAGGCTGCAATAAGTTCACCGTATCAGAATGGCCAAGTACCTCATGTACTGGAGGATTGGCTGGAAGCTCAGCCTCATCGTTTTCTCATGCTTGGGATTTCCCCTAACACGTACGACTCAGTTATCTGGGTTACTTCACTGTTCGCTGGACATCTGAATGGGTGGTGGTTGAACCGGAAAACTCATCCTCCAATTCCAGCTACGTACGACGAGCTTGTTACGGAGTTACGCAAGTCAATGTTTCTTCCGAACATCAAGGACGATACAATTAACGCTTTGCTCAGCTTTACGCAGAGAAGCACGATGAGTTACGCGGTCTACACTAAGCAGTACAACGACTACTTACGTCGGTCTCGTGAACATCTGACAGCTGATGTACAGTGTGTGCGCTTCATTCATGGCCTAGCGAGCACTTCGGCAAGCAAGATACCTGCGGGATTTGCAACCGTTTGTGGGCTCGATGACACGTGCATATCGCAAAGGAGCTCTGAACGCAGCTGACCCGTCAAGCCGGCGTCTAGACTTCGTACCTCAGGCCACAGTACCCTTATTTTGGGACGGCGAGGTTCCGTCAGATCGAGAATTACGACGGAACTCCCAGCTGCTGTTTGAAGACGCACCGTTAAATTCACCGACTGTTGACGCGATGCAGCTGAGCCCTGAGTTCGCTGATCTCATTCGCGAGGGGTTCTCACAAGACTCGTTTTATGGGGACGAGGGTGAGTGGACAAAAGACAGCCGGATAGAAGCCACAGACGGGTACTTTTGGCGTCTCAATTGCCTTTGTATTCCACAGAACTCTGAGCTCCGACTGAGATTGATCACAGAGCTGCACGAAAGTTCGTGAGCTGGTCACAGAGGAGTTGCTAGCACTCTTGCTAAAGCACTCGACAGATTCTGGTGGAAACGAATCCGCCAAGACGTGAAAGATTTTTGTGAACGCTGCGTCGTGTGTCGACGAGCGAAGATTCGACCGCAGATGGCTGCGACTCTTTACCCGTTACCAGTTCCACCCAGACCGTGGCATACAGTTGGTCTTGACTACCTGACACACTTGCCTGAGAGCAACGGCTTTTACATTGTGCTGATTGTGGTAGACCATCTAACTCGAATGGCCCATTTCTGCCATGTACAGAGTCGATTATTGCCGAAGAAACTGCCACTTTGTTTTTACAGGGAGTCTACCGCTTACATGGACTGCCCCGTGTGCTGATCAGCGACCGCGACCCGAAATTTGTCAGCGCTTTCTGGCAGACACTCTGGAGACGCCTCGGAACGCGTCTAAACATGTCTTCCAGCCGACACCCAGAAACAGACGGCTTGACAGAGCGAGTGAACATCACATTTTAGCAGCTTCTTCGTTGCTTCTGTTGCTATGATGGCTCTGATTGGTCGACACTTCTACAGCAAGTGGAGTTTGCGTACAACGCTTCGCGTGCACTCGGAATTGAGCACACATCGTTCGAGGCTAACTTTGGGTTCTCTCCTGAGGAGCCTCTTGACCTGCTGTTCAGCATGCGACCATCGATTCCAATTTCCCAAGACGCAACAGAACGGTTGAGATTGTTACTGGAAGTACACACCTTGGTACGCTCAGTGTTATAGCTACACAAGGACGAGATGCAAGCGCGCACAGAACCGTCTACAACGCCACACTTCGCTAAGGGAGACAAGGTGTTAGTCGTCACAGCAAACCCTTTTTCTGCGAGGACAACCGAACCGGAAAGTCAGAGACAGACAGCTCGGCCCTTTTTCAGTGGAAGAGCAGATTGGAAAACACAGTTACAGATTGAAACTACCAGCGACAGTACGCTTACATCATGTGTTCCATGTTAACAACTTACGACCCTGTGCTACTGCTCCACTGCGACCGGCTGTCCCATTGACTACACCTGAAGGAGACGATGAGAAATTCGACGTCTCGCACATCTCTGATGTGTGCATCAAGTCGCTACCCGGGCGACGAGGCAAATATCTGCTCTTCATAACACACTTCAGTGATGACGATATTCCACCTGTCTGGCACCGGTTGAACGAGATACACCGGACGATTGCGTTACAAGATTTCTTGGAGGCGCCCCAATGGCGCAAGTTCGCCAAGACTCAGACTTACATTGACTTCATGCACGCTCACCCAACGCGCATTCCTGAGTCCCCGTAACAGCTTCAATAAAGCAGCTTAGACCACGGAGGTCTGCCTCGCGGCGGCCTCATAGATCTGTCAAGAGGGGGAGGATACGAATGTGACGAGTACAGTCCTGCAACAGTACATTGCAAGACATTGTATAGGTACTCGTTACGGATACCAATTCGTGCTTTTCCACATGATGGACGTATACTCGTGGGTACGTCGCTACTGCAGTATTGTAATGGTGCTGATGCTACAGTACGACCAGTACCTCCCGGTACGTACAAATATGCATAATTAATCTAACCAGCCAGATGACGCCCAAGAACGAGCTCTTCGATGCCGAAGGAGCCGCGTCGTGAAACCCAATGCTAGGCATGCCGCGTCTCGAGGCAGATGACGACGGTTAGACAACCCTAACGCCTGACACGTAAGCGTAGCTTGAAGGCGTAATTAGTCTGGGCTGAAACATATTTAAGCCCAGTGCATTAGAGGGAGGTGACCGAACCTTTTAACAATTCCTTTGTTCACTTACAACATCTACTGCCTAAGTACAGCAGTGAAACATCTTTCACCATCGCCTCTCGACAACATCATTTTGCCATCTTGCAACGACAGAATAAGAGAGACTAGAACAGATTTGTGCTAGCGTTTAGCTTTCAGAGGCTAACCGCCACACTAGTGTCGGGTCGGCGCCAGGTGTAATGGGTCCAAGGAGCCCTTCGACCGCATACACCTCCACGGGTTGTGTCTCGGTCATGACTTGGTGATACCAACCGCCTTCCATCGTCAGGTTGTCGACAGTGGCACCGAACGTACTCTCTATCCTCCGGAGCGTCATAACGTCTTGATCCTGGTATAATCCTGCGAACTCGTGCTCATGCGCAACGTAGAACTCCCAAACTGTCGGTGTTGTGTAGCTCCCGACCGGCTGCGGCCCCGCCGTGTTGCCGCGGGCATCAATGAACTCCACCCAAAAGTAGTGGGTCCCGCCCTCGAGCCCGCTCACCGTGGTGACGCCATCCAAGTGCCCTTTGACGCCGGTAGCGTGGTTTTCAACGACGAGTTGAGCACCGCCGCGGTGACGTTGGTTTTCTCCGCCGGAACCTCGTTGACGGTGTTGCGGTAAAGCCGTACCTCGGTGACACCACTCATTTTGAGGTAGAGTAAGATTTTTCGATGCACCCGGGGATATTCGGAGCGTTCTCCTCTAGCCGGCTCATCACATTGCTCGTGTGACGGATGAAAATCCCCCTCCGACGTATTATATTCTGCATTATTCAGGTGGCGGAGCGTGAATTCCGTGTTGATATTACGATCGACTTCGCCGAAACGTGATTAATAATCATTGTGCCGCTCCGCCTTGTTCGGCCATTCGAGTCCCCGGTTCACCGCCGCCACGGACCCGCTGAGAAGTGACAGGCATCCGCTGACGACGGCGGGTATCCCGGTGGTGGCCGAGGGCTGCCCGATCCCATACGTGAGATTAAGACAACCCACACCGAGACTAAGTGTGACGGTGGTGAACAACGCCATGTCCGCACGTCCCTTGAAGAAAGAATAGGAAGCCCCATGCAAGCACTTGAGTCTTTTCGCGTGCGCGCGCCACTTCTCAAGCAACGGATTTTCGATATGAACGGCGGCCTCGCTTTCACTCATTTTTGTTTTCATCTAAGAAAAATGGTGCCGGGTCTGATGTCAAGTCCGCTACCGTCGAGTCTTGCAATCCCCCGGGGGTCACTCACCGTGTTCCCGATGCTATTATGTCGGATTCTCGTGGTGAAGCCAAGTAGGTAGTTCCACGGTGGGAGGTAGGTGGTTACGTCGGGTCGGTTAGTGTCTGACAACCGCAGGTTTGTTTGGATGAGTGGCATTGTGTGTTACTACGTGTCGAAGAAAGAAAGCGTGATGGTGACACTGAAGGCGTCGGCGAAGTTGACCTCTATCGAGCTCTCCACAAGATCCGGAGGCGAATTGTCCTCATCTACGTGGAGGATGCCACTGGTTTCGGATTGCGGCTCAAAGATTTCCACAAAGCACTCGTTCAGCCCCGGGCGCAGAATGCTTCCAGGGATTCTCGTCGTTCCGAGCGTATGCCGAAAGGACATTCTTCGTTTTGTATTTGGTTGAAGGTGAGACAAATAACGTACGCCGTTGCCTCGCCATCTTCAAGCTCAGTAAATTGCGTCGCGGTCCGCAGTTGAAGGTCAATCTCGCCTTCGTTATCTAGCGGCCACTGGATCGTAATCCCCACCGTGTCTTCGTTCACCCCTCCTTTGAGACTAAGCTTTTGCCCGACGTAGCTCAGCGCGTCTTGCGCGCGTGATCCTGGGAGAAATCCGAGGACGCTTAGACCTTGGTACGGGTCGTCGACTAGGGTTTTGCTCGTGATTGCGAGCCCGTAGGCTTGCGAGCCGTAGAGGTGAATCAACGAGCAATGCGAGACCGCGACTTGCCACCTTGTGCCGTCGTTACGATCAGTCCGAAACGTGCGGAAGTCAACGGGAACTTTTTCGTTTGGTCCGCGGTCATTCATCAAGACGTGAAAAAAGGGCGGATAAAGGCTACGCTCGGGCTCTTCCACCCAGAAAACGAGGCTGAAGGTGTGATCATTTACTAAACTAGGCGTCCACGGGAGCACACTTGTTCTGAGCTTTGTCGGACTGTGAAGGAGGCAGAAAGACATATCCCCGCGTACAAGCCGCGAGCCGTCGCATATCCCAGCGCACGTACAGCTTTAGACGTACGACGAATCCGCCATTTCGCCAAAGACATTGCCGCCACGCCAAGACTATGAAAGAGCCGAGACTGAATCATTGTTTGCGGGATCCTAGGTCTTATAGGAATTTGATTGTCGGATCGACGGGGAGCACAATAGGATTGAAAGGGGGTCGGGCTCCACTCCGGTGAAGCCGGTGATCGGTGTGCACCACTCCAACGCGAAGCGAACGTGGGGTTTACCTTGGAAGCCGCTACCGTTCTGAAATGCGGGCGCGCGAACGGTGAAGGCATATTTCTCCCCGCTCAATCGCTCTTGCGTGCTAACAACGATTCGGCGCATTTGTTTATGGTGCAGACCATATCATAGTTAGGCCACTAGTAAAAGACGCCCACCAACCCATCCGCTTCAACCGTGATGTAGCCGCCGTAGGGACTGAAGACATCAACGGTGAGACTTGAGGACAATTGTGACTCAAACTGCGCCGTTAGATGGCTCACACTCGTGCTAACGTTTACCCCGTTCTCAATGAACACACTTTTGTGTGACTGCGATTCCAAATCAGTGGCGATGAGATATTTCCCATTGTTCGCAGCCCACGTGTCCGAGTTAACGATTCCCATGTGTTCCAAGCATCCAAACGCGTGGAATGCCTTTTGCGCCTCAGCCCACGCCTCGGGATTCGAGCTCACGGGCTTTGACAGAGTCAACACAAAGTTGATCGTAAACTGATACCGACCACCATCACCGATAGGATTATTACGTGTAGATACATACTTCTTTGTGTTGTAGTTGTCCTCGTCCTTTCGGAAGATGGCCACCAGCGTCTGCAACGCCTTGTAAGGGCTGGAGAGCGCCATACTCATGGAGCCCGAACCGTTAGACGCGATCCAGCGGTGGTGTGAGTATGTTGTGTATGACATAATTAACCGCCCGCCATTTGCTTCAAAAATCGCCCGATCGACGGCGGGGTTGAGATGAACCATCTTCGCAACGTATTCAACGTTCCTTAGTACTCATGGATAGTTATTTTGTTGGACCTTGTCTTCATCCCCCAATGTGAGCTCGAGGGTCAAGTGCGTCATGGCCATGTCGCCGACCGGGAGATACTTTTGCTGCATGGATCCAACTGTAGAACTCATTAGAGGTATGCAAAAAACTTGCGAGGATCCTCCGTCAACATCCTCTCCGAACTCCTCCGCGACACTCCCAGCAAAAGACATTTGCTTCGTGGAACCAGATAGGTCCAAAAGCGTGTGATAGAGGGCGTTGTACTCCTCGATGTTCTCAAGCATACCACCACCGGCGCTCCCTCTTGCTGAAACTTTAAGTGCCCGAATCAGGGCGTGGGCTGAGTAATCCAATACAACTTTGTTAGTAGCCGTCTCATCTAGATTTGCCAGCTCAAACTTGAGATAACTTTGGCGACAATTCATGTACTCTCCGCGATTACCAGTAGGGAGTACGAACTTTATGGTATTGCCCGGGCTCAACCCTGACGAGCCATTCTCTGGGTAGATATGCACACGGCTCTAGGTCGCCGGCGCCGCCACTGGCTTCTCCCCGTACACGAACGAGTCGGACAGTGAGTTTCGCACTTCGGTCATGGTGTTATAGTATCGTTGCAGCAAATATTTTCGTTAGCCTCCGCCTCTCTAAAGTCTAGAGCCGGGTCCTCTCATCTGGCCGTACGCGGATCGGACATCCGCAGCGTGGCCCTTCATGCTCTTTAGATCTGCCCCTTTTCCATCAAGAGCCCCCTCCACGCCACCCGCAATACCACCGATCCCGCGGGCAATGGCGCCGGCCGACGCAATACCGGCGCCGAGAGCGAGGTTGAAGGCGGCGACCGGCGCAGCTGCGGAGAGCATCCATCCGCCGAGCTTGTTTCCAGCCACCCGAACTTCGTGTGCAACCTTTTGGCCGATTGTGCGAAGGTTGTGAAGCTTTCCACCGATTAAGCGTCCGAGACCCATGCTAAGTGTTTGCTATAAGCCCAGATTTTTGTTTTACATGCGTGCTTAACCCTTTTTCCTGCCTCTCGGCGAATTTCCTTATCGCCTCCAAAATGCCACGGAAGGCCTTGTTGGAAGGGGATTCATGGATTGGCCAAGGCCCACCCGGAGAGAGGTCTTCGAAAGTCTGAATGCGCTGTCTAACACCCGAAGTTGATGGTGCGTCAGTAGAAGGCTTTGGCTGGGACCTAGTTCCCATCACGGCTTGCTCCGGCACATGCTTTCCGACTATTCCACTGATGGGCGACGCCGCGTACTTAAATGGGTCATGTTGTTGCATTGCTGCAACATGCCAGCTCGCCGGCGTCTGGTCATGCTGCAACAAAGTGATCGGCGGTGGTTGCTGAAATATAATAGGCGCCGGCGAGGGACTTCCCATTGTCCACCCTCCGGTGGCGGGGAGTGGTTGGGACATGGGGTCGCTATTTACGCTATGCACTACGCTGACCCGAACATTCTGACTGCGTGAAGCACGGGGTTTGGGTTTCGGCTTTGGGTTTTGTTTCTTATCGGCCACCTGTTTCTTCGGCTTCTTTTCCACAGTAGTCTTAGTCTTTCGCCGCGGCATTGCTATCATGTATACCTATACAGTCGAAATTCTTGTACAACGCCCCCGTCCCAGTGTCGGCAAACATGAAGGCGTAGGGCCGGTCAAATATCAACCGCATTACCTCCTCCGCCTCCTCCCGGGGTAAAGCTATCAGCTCCTCGAATATCGCCGTAGCTTCCTTTGTGTTCCGGGCTTTGTATAGGAGAAAACGAGACAGTGTTTTCCGGATACCTAGTGGCATGGCATTGTACGATTGTACGAGGATTATGATGGACAGCCGGTAGTGGCGCCGGTTGTAGATTAGGTCACGCAGCACACGTTGGATTTCGTTGTCTTTGAGAGCCGCAGCCACGTCGTCTAGGATAAGCAAGGTATTCTTTTCTTTCTCCGCCGATTGCTTCACCGCCTCGCGGATCCCGTCTAGCGTGCCCCAATCCAAATCGTCGTACATCCTATCGTGATTCTTGAAGATGTTCTTTTTTAGGCTCGCCACGTAGTGAGATGGCATGACGACGTGGATGTGGTGAAAGGCCTTGCGGTACGCTTGCTTGCTCGACATGAGGTTCACGAGCATGGAGGTCTTCCCCGTCCCCGCAGATCCGATTATAGCCATGAAAAAGGGGCGATTTGGAAGGGGATCGACGACTTGCTCATGGATTTTCTTGTCACACAGAAAGGCCGGAGGTTTCACTGTGAATGTCGATCTTTTTTCGATGGTGAACCGCTTTTTACGTTCTTCCTTTTTTAGTATCTTCGGATTTCTTTTGGAGCCACCCCCAGGTACTTGCCTCCATCACATGTATTGCTCGTCGGTGAACCCGAACCCGTCGTAGTTCTCTTTCCACCAAGAAACGCTTCCATAGTTCGAGTTTTGAGCAAGCAAATGGGGATCTATCGGGGTGGGCGTACTCGCAGACACGGACGAAACCGCTTCACCGTGAACTACCTCCGAACCGATAGACTCAAGTAGAGAAGAAGTAGACGAAGTAGACGCCATGGTTCTATTTTTTTTCTACTGTCTAGTTTAGAAAAAGAAATGGCATGGGACGGGGTAGTGATCTCGAGCGCAGCGAAAGCAGTGACGGAGACGGTGAACAAGACACCGTTACTGAAATACCTGACGATATTGGGGGAAGCGATGTGGCTAGTGGAGAGGTTCCGGCCGGCGAAAAAGAACCAATGAGCCTTGACCCAAAGCCCATAACTAAACGAGTAGTAAGCGAGTAGATGAAGGCAGCTCTTCTGCGCGCCAGGACGGCAAAGGCTGAAAAGCGCCGGTCTAAGACCGAGCAACCAACAATCCAGCCCCAGTTTTTCTTCGATATTGTTTAAAGAATGCTCCAGCAATTGTTCTTGGACACGGCGTACGCTGACGCGAAGCTCGATGATGGAACCCACGTATTCTCCCTACTCGATCCGCTGACCGCCCCGCAAGGGTATACGCTACATGTAAGGCTGTTGAACGCGTGGTTGCCGCATACATATTACAACATCTTCGACGGAAACGACACGCTGGTTCTTCAGTATGACGACGGTGGTATGACTCCATGGCAGCCGGTCACCATAAAGCTCCCCCGCGGCAACCGGTCGATCGACGACATAGTTGCATTTCTAAACGATGGACTACTCAATGATTACGTGGCGAGTTACGACGAGAACACGAATAAACTGTCTCTACTTGCGACGGAAAATGCGGATCATCATGTTGTGATCGGGGAAGGTACCACGTGCACGAGGCTACTAGGTTTATCTGTTGTGGACTCCGCACAAATCGTTGACGGAGAGTTGTTGCTCACCGCTAGTCGTGTCGTTGACTTGACGCGCACCAGCTCGGTGTTTGTACATAGTAACCTCCTCACTCAAAACCGCGACCCGCGCACGCGGCGCGTGGGCGACATCATGGCGAAGATACCGAGCTCGGCACAGTTCAACGAAATCGATCACTACAGCTCGGGCGCCTTTGTGTACGTGGCCAACCGGTATTTAAGCTTTGTGAGCATCCGGCTAAGCGACGATGACGGCCGAACTTTGGATCTCAACGGCGGACATTTCACGGCGACGCTTAAAATAGCTTTGGCTAAGATTAATAAGGATGTACCAGTCTCGACAAGTGTCGGCGCCGCTGCAGATGAACGGCCGCCGGGCGGTGGAGGTGGATCTAAGCCAAATCGAATCTATGTACCGGGAGCTAGCGGCCCGGGTGACATGGAGGAGACGGAGAATGACCGGCATGACACGGACATTGAAGAGGTAACTACAAACTTGACGACGCTGAATGACACTGTGGCTGCGTTTTCCAACGAGATCAGCGCAGTGAACATCCGCACCGACAACATCACCACAAATTCTTCAAGCATCTCCGCCGGCGCTTCGCTCTTGCCGACGACGGCGGACGACCTACCAATTAAGGCTAGGGATCAAGTGACATTTGTCGATGTTGATGGTAATGATATTTTGAAACGTCGATGTTGATAGTACTGATATCTTGGATTGTCGACGTTGATGAGGTTCATAATTTGGAATGCTGACATCGATAGCAATTTAAGCCAATGTTATTGCCGATGTATCGATATTTCGGACGAGATATCGATACATCGGGCTTAGATAATAAATATTTTCCAATTGTTTTGATAATTGATGGCATTGATACTAGCACTAAAGCCATCGTGTCGATATCAATGTCGCAACCTATCACATCGATGGCACCATCAGCGGGTGGTGGTGCTACTATCGACGATGCATCGATGGCTGATCCCTAGCCTTACTACCAATTCACTCCATCGGCAGCAAAACTCACGAGTGGAAGACGGTTTTCGCTGAGGACGTAGAACTGGATGGCACGAGCTTGAGTTACACCTTGGGGGAATTGAGGGGGGATATAGACGCCATCGAGGATCTGAATCTTGTGCAGCACCTGAAAGTGGAGGGAGACGGGCTCATCGGCGTCGACCACAACAAACGCGACTTCGGGGCGTTGGAGTTCCCATGGTGGACCATCTTCATAACCGATATCACCGTGGACGACAGCATAAATGCAAACATGCTCAAGTCCTCACGCTCGGATACCGATGACATCTCGGTGTACGCAAATCTCACGCCGAATAACATTAAAATAGGTGGAAACACGATTGGGACGGAGACGAAGCCGTGGCGCACGTGGCACTTCCACAATGTGTACGCCAAGAACATTTTTGCCCAAAACGAGGAAGGATACTCTCGCCGGGCGCTGCTCGGCGGGGACCAAAACGTGAGCTCCACCATTATCCCACAAGCTGATACGCAAGTGGATTTCAGCTAAACAACGAGGCCTTTTTAGCGAAGCCTATTTTAAGGACATGTACGGGCTAGACGCCCCCGGCACGCCACGGAGGGCCTTGTTGGAAGGAGGGGATGCAACCGAGTGGTCGGAGGTGTCCGGTAAGCCGACATGAGTGGCCACAAGCCAATCGAGCGTTAACATATCGGAATTCAACAACGATTTGGGAGCGGAGCTGCCTGACACAATAGCGTGGGGTACGTTACCAACAAACCCGTGTTTTTCAGCGGCTCCATCAACGACTTGACCGGGAGGCCAGGCATCGAGGAACTGAAAGGCGACCCCGGAAAGGACGGCAGGGACGGCACCGACGGCCATGACGGCCAGGACGGCCAGGACGGTGCGTCATAGTGGTCGAAGATATCAAACAAACCGACATGGGTGGCCACTAGCCAGGCTAGCGTCAGCTTGTCGGGGTTCAACACCGACTTGTCATTGACGGGCGGCGATGTGGAGTGGACGGACGTGTTGAACAAGCCCACCTTCTTTAGCCCACCTTCTTCAACGACTTGACCGGTAGGCCAAGCATCGAGGATCTCACGGGTCCCCGGTCTCAACGGTGTGTCTGAGTGGTCGGAGATGTCCAACAAGCCGGCATGGGTGGCGGACACCCAAGTGAGCGTCATTCTGTCAGGGTTCAACAACGACTTGTCCCTCACAGTCCGTGACGTGGAGTGGACCGACGTGTTGAACAAACCCCAGTTCTTTAGCGGCTCGTTCAACGACTTGACTGATAGGCCGAGTATTGAGGACCTCGCGGGCCCCCAAGGCGAGCCCGGCCTCAACGGCGCGTCCGAGTGGTCGGAGATATCCAACAAGCCGACATGAGTAGCCATTAGCCAAGCGAGCGTGAACTTGTCGGGGTTCAACGACGACTTGTCTCTAGCAGGTGGCGACGTGGAGTGGGCGGACGTGTTGAACAAGCCCACCTTCTTCAGCGGGTCGTACGACGACTTGACCGATAGGCCGACATGGATGACCACTAGCCAAGCGGGCGTCAGCTTGTCGGGGTTCAACAGCGACTTGACGGCGGCTATCGTGGAGTGGGCTGGCGCGTTGAACAAGCCCGAATTGTTTAGCGGCTCGTACAACGACTTGACGGGAAAGCCGGAGCGGGTGCGCCCCAGTCAAGGAACGGTTAACATGTCGGAATTCAACAACGACTTGGGTGAGAAGCTGCCGGGCACAATTGCGTGGGTTAACGTTTCCAACAAACCCGTGTTTTTCAGCGGCTCGTTCAGCGACTTGACCTATAGGCCAAGCATAGAGGACCTAAAAGGCAATCCTGGAAGGGACGGAAGGAACGGCACCGACGGCAGGGACGACAGGGACGGCGCATCCTCATGGTCCGATATATCAAACAAACCGACATGGGTGGCCACTAGCCATGCTACCGTCTGCTTGTCGGGGTTAAACAACGACCGGTCATTGACGGGCGGCGACGTGGGGTGGTCTAACATATCAGGAAAGCCGGAGTGGGTGCGCCCTAGTCAAGGAACGGTCAACATGTCGGAATTCAACAACGACCTGGGCGAGGAGCTGCCGGGCACGATTGCATGGGGCAACATTTCCAACAAGCACACCTTCTTTAGCGGCTCATATGACGATCCACTGCGGCGCAATGGGGATTCATCCACGGTCTCGGCGTGTACGCAGGGGGGGTGGTTGCGAACACTTTGTATGTGGGCATTGCCTTATTCAAGCACCCGGCCACGTCAGGCTTTCTGGTGCTTCATCCCCTCGTTGACCTCACTGCTTTAGAGATATCGGCTCACTTCCTACCCAAGATCAACGAGCTTCACGATTTGAGAAGTGAAAACCAGCGGCGGGACAAGGTCCACGCCAAGGACGGCTACTTCGATAACCTTGAGGTGGCCGACACATCGACTTATACAATGATATCAGGTTCAAGAATGCATACGGGGACACGGTGGCGCGGCTGAAATACGACGATGACGGCGTCGAGGTGGATGGACGCATGTTCCCCGACGGCGATGCTGAGTTTGTACTGGGAACGATTGAAAAGCGTTGGAAAGAGATCCACGCAAGGGACGTGAAATTCTCGGCGATTGTCACGGACTCCATTGCAGCGGATAGTGTTGTAACAGTCTCCATTGTCACGGAATCACTTGTCACTGAAACTATTTCGGGGCCTTCGTTCTACGTCGGAATTCATAAGCGTTAACGGAAGATCGATCAAATGCGTTGGGCTCCCTGAAATTGGCAGTGACGCAGCAAACAAGGCGTACGTTGACTATCGTTTCCTAGACACACCGATCCCTTGGGGGATGATAACGGGCGATGACAAACCCCTATTACATTCGGGAATCCTTCATGGATACCTTGATGATCGTTAATTGAATTATGTTGAACGCACCCTGATTCCGATGTCTTCCGGTCACATTGCAAGCTTGAGAACAAATGACCATCCGTTTTCACAAGTCCATTGCAAATTGTTTCAAGTGAAAGATACGATTAATTGTTTAATTGGGGTAATCAATTGTCAGAGTAACCGTGTTCAATTTGTTGGAACGCCCGAACAAGATACCGACGTTGCTTCCAAGGGGTACGTTGACAATCGTGCTGACGCGGCGGTAACTTACACACAAGGTATCGTCGGGGATGTGTTGCAAACAATAAATAATCTACAAGATAAAGTTACCAACCTAATGAATACAACTGCCCTCGAAATCCCAACAACAACATATTTCGAGTCCTCATTTACCACTAGTTATATTTACGAGACATCGTCGATTATCATACTCCTTTGTACGAATCAGAATACGGTGTACACGAATCTTCGCCTTGTATTGAAGATAATTCAGGAAGACGGCAATCTCAATAAGGAAGTAGTTTTTTACGCATCCGAGCCTCAAGGAATACTAAGGGCCCACAATTTCACCCAAAAATATTCCTTCAACACTTCTGACATCACATTGTCGGGAAGCGTGTACCCAACTCTTTAAAAGTTAGACCTTATGTGCGACATATACGCCACTAGAGGGGCGCGCCCGACCGTTTTAAAAAGCTAAGTGTACAACAAAAAATTTCAAACTACTACTAGGGTTTATATCGAGTTCTAATAGATCTAGGAACGATCCAATATGTTGGACGAACAATATGGGTCAAATGAATAACACGATTGTTGTGTAATAACTACTAATTTTGTCATGCCGGCATGACATTTTGTGTACATTAAGCCAAATTGCAGGCTAAGCAAAGTAATATCCGTTTGGCGCGGATCCGCGGGCGGATCGAGGCCGCCGAGGACCCCGTTCGGGTATTCGCAGAAGAGTACGACCAAGGAGATGCGGACACCCAAGATGCCTTGCGAACCGTGTGGGAGGCCAAATTCGCCAACCGAGCAGAGGACCCCGGCATGGCGGACCGACGCTTCGATCAATAATTTTCGCTTGGCAGACGATCGATGCCACGTCGAACCAACCGGGCGATAGGAGAGTCCCATGAGCTAGTCGCCGGCGCGGACACCGAAATTCAGTTTCTCCTAAAAAAACCAGCCAACGCCATGCTACCCGAATGGCTGTGGGTTACTGTGTACAAAGTGCGGGTTGACATGCTCACACAAGCAGCCCGCGACCTTGCCGCAACCTACCCAAATGTTGTACATTGGACACCGCCGTGACTTCGCGATCGTTCGAAATCGAGTTAGGGTATCCGACGGCGCGAGGCGCGCGAGAAGTGCCAACGGGTTGATTGAGCTAGTTCGTTTGTTGTTCGATGCGGGTCTGCGGCACGGTAATGACTTTCGCTTCGACGAGTTTTGTACACAAGAGGTGTTGGGTCGAGTGGATCATGGTCATGGCCTTGAAGCATCAAACGCCATCGACGCAAGCGTGCGGGAGGATTTTTGGTCCGCCTCAACGTAATAAAAGACTTCATTTCGGGCGCTGGACCTCGACCCTTCAACGCAAGAATCGACAACTCTTTGCTTGGCGAGACCAACATATCGGGATTGTTGGGCGCTCACAACAAGCCCGTGGGGTAGTTGAACGTTCAGGCACTCACGGTAAAGTTGGCTGAAGCTCGGAAAGTCTTGAACCGCAAACGTGCTGAATACCTTCGGAAATTCATCAAAGATGAGTGAGGGCGCCGCGTGCTTCCAAAGCCCGGCGTGACTAAGGATGGTCTCGGTCAACTCAAGACTGCAGAGCTCACTCAAGCCCGAAGAGCGGCACGCCTACGCGCCATGAACGCAGCCTGATGAGGACCCTTAAAATTGGCTGTTTAGGTAGTGACCATGGGCCCGTGTGGTCACTCCGTCGCCGCAGATGTACCTCTTGTCGTCGTAGCCGCTCAAAGCGTTCTTTATCGCGGACACCGTGCATATCCGATGATTCCGCGATTGGATCATTGTTTGCTTTACCGTGCAGGCCTTGCCGCCCATCGCCTCCTTGTACTGCTGGAGCATGAGCTCGCGCTTGGCGACCGCTTTCTTGATGCCCTTGGCCGTGCGCTTGGTTGTGTCCCCCACCGTGAAACAATACATCTTCGAGTTGAGGCCAACAGGCTCGCTGATTGGAAAGCTGTTTGTTTCGTCCTTGAATTTCCCCACCACCTTTTTGTTCACTTTAGAGTATAATGGGTGCTCCTCGGGGTAGTCGCTGGTGTCGAAGTGGCTCGCCATCTGGCCCATGTCGGCGTACACGTCCGGGGTTTCGATGTGGTAGCACAAGGAGTCGGTGTCGGTGAAGAGCAGCTTGGCCTTATCACCGTATTTCTCACGAATCACGTCGTAGGGAAAGCGGAACATGAGTAGCTTAGACAAGTCCAGGATACTAGCTCCCATGAAAATCGGCTTGTTAAGCATCACATCACCCTTGATCCGAGATACCCCGGCTATGTTGCCTATTACATTGCACCGCTCGACATTGCACGCTTTTTCAGCTTGTCGTCGTTGGTGAAGAACTCGTAGCACGTCTCGGCGCGAACGGTCTTCATGGTCTTACCGATCACGCTATTGTTGCAGAGCTTGAAAAAGTCCTTCTCGAAGGGGTTTTTTGCTTGCGCCCGCAGCTTGGTGTTTTTCTCGATCCAGGGCTTGAGCGTTTGGGCCTGCGCGTACGTCATGGCGCGGTGCAATTTGGTGACCCGTAGACCCTTTGCGACGTAATACTGCAAAAGTATGGCGTCGCACACATAGTTTAGGTGGGGGCGGAAGTGACCGGCAAGCTTCTCGCATGATGTGGACGCGTCCCTAGTAAGCTTTTGTGCGTGCTCGCTCGCGTCGTCGTGCCCTAGTGTAACCCGCTCGGGTGCAAGCGGTAGGTCGTTGTGGTTGTCGTGGAGCTCTTGCGGGTACTCAAGGTCTACCTTCACCGAGCATCCCTTGTTGGTGTCCCACTGACCATCTAGCACATGCTCCAACGTTATGTTGCTCCACTTGAAGTCGCCGCAGGGGAGGTACTGCATCATTGCCCATCCGTAGAGGTTGTTGGCATCGAGGTACATTATGCTGCTATTTGGCTTGCTAGAATCGTAGCCATTGACACCCGGGTTGTTAGCCTTCGCGTATCGGTGCGAAACCGCCGACACGCCACCACGAATTCCACGTTCGAAGAAAGTGTATTTGTCGGGGTCCGTGTGAATCAGCTCGACCTCTATATTTTTCTTCGCGGCTTCGATAACAACACCGTCGATGCACAGGCCGGGAAAGGTGATGTAGAGCGCCGGGTCGAGCCCATACTGGTGCATGCACAAGTCGCGGAACGCCTCGAACACGTCAGCCAAGAGCAGCACGTCGGCCTCCAAAAACAAGTCGTGGTAGTCGCGGAAAGTCGTGCAGCCGAACCGCTCCCAAACCCATCGAGCTTCGGCGTATTTTTCATCCGAGCACTTCTCACCTGACAAGTCGTTGAAAAACTCCTCTTGGGACGGCAACACGGTGTGTTCCAACTTAGCCACCGAGTCGAACCACTTGTAGGGAAGCACGCCCTTGCGGGTCACACGAATGAGCTCATCTTCACTCAGCCTTTTATGGCTGAAGGCCTTGTGAAAGCGCGGTGCATCCTTCGGGTCGTCCCCAATCAGGTTGATGGAGAGGGTACCCAACCCGGAATTCAGGAATGATATGCTGTCCAGGAATCGATAGCCTCGAAAGTTTACCATCTTGTACTTCTCGCTGTTGTCCGGAGTCACCGATAGCTTCACATTCTCGATGTCTTCCATGCGGGAGATAGCTTGGATGATGAAGTGGTTGTCGTAGCTCTTTCCGTTGTGGAAAAATACCGGAATCTCTACCTTGCGAATCCCCATCCGGAGGTTGCAGTCAGCGTGGCACGCGCCTATGTAGTCCCCGATCTTGTGGTCGTGGTGGCGGACCTTGAGCTTATTCTTGCATGTCCCAAACCCCTTCTTGCACTCACAACACACATCAGCTTCTGTGTGGGCTTTATTATCCTTTGCACTCATCTTCATTGGGATGTTCTTCGTGAATTCCTTGGACAGTAATGGCCGGAGCTCGTACAACTTCCGCACAAACTGGTCGGCGGCATCGTCGCCGGTGCACTGGAACGTGAAGCTGTCGAATTCGGACACCTTGGACTCCACACGGGCTCGGATAGACACGCAACGGTGCACGGAGCTGCGCTCAGTCTTCCCGCTGGGAGGCACCTCGTGAACCTCGTGGTTGATGGCCTCGGAGTCGGCGTAGATCACGATGGGGATCTGCGTCTTCTTGTGCTCGGCTTTGAAGCTCACGATGGGGGCTTTCCCGTTCTTATTTGGCTTTGGCACCAATACTCGCATGGGTTTGATTGCCGTGTGGTCCTCTCGCTTGTGGGTCATGTGGTCCTCTCGCTTGTCCTTACTCTTGAACCCATGAAAGCATCGGGGGCAATAGTGGCGCTGGTCCTTGTTTCCGGATTCAACAGGCGATCGAGGCTGGATATGAGAACCCAATGCTCTTTGTAGAAGTGGAGGTTGATGGTGTTCTTTGTCGGCGCATTGTCGTCAAAATTGGCTTTGGAAAGGTACAACGGATGAACATTGCGATTCTCGTCGTCTAGGCTGAAGCAAGATATGGCCACGCTTGGGTTGTTGCTCTCGAAGCGGCGCACATCTTTCAAGCTGGCCGGAAACGACACACCGGTCCTGTCGAGCCCCCCGTTTTCTTGATTCTTCTTCGAGATGTAGTAGTCAACCCGGGATGCATTATTTTTCGGTTGATTGGTGGCTGCTGAAATGCAGTACTTGAAACAATTGTCATCAGTATTGCGGATGTTTACCAGGCCGCACGCGGAGCTGTTGAAAGGCGCAGGAAGCACAACGTGAGCACGCCCGGTCCTAATCTCATAACAGTTCGACGAGATGCTTGCTGACGTGAGGCCCGCAGGATCCATGTTAAAGCCAGAATTCGAATCAACATGGAAATTCATCCCTTCATCAGCAGATTTTTGGACATATTCCACCAATGGCCAAATAGCATTTACATCGTTTACCTGTATATTATGGTTAAGGTTCCCTACCTTGTAAATAGTGTGAGGATTACCCTGAATGTCATATTCTATCTTTGAGAAATAGGCTGAGAGAACCACCCACATTTAAATGACCTGTTAAACCGTGCACACACGATCAGTAAGGAAGGTAACTAACGCATACGTAGTTACAGTCACAATCACGCAAAGGGACAGTCACAGAGACAACCAGCCCGAGGCATGGTGTCGGGACAACAGAAGTGTTAGAGTTGTAGCCTAGCGACAGCTCTGTACAAGTACAAACAGGTTATCGGTATGTCCGATCTAGACATGTACTAATCATATCTAGAATAGCTTACAGTAGCTATCTGCAACTAATAACTAGAAGGTATTACTTACAACACTCCCCCTGAAGGTAGCTACGGGATGAAGCGTTGCATTGGATCTTGTCCTCCAAGGATTGCACTTCGGTGTCTTGTGAGTGCTGGTCCTGGGAGGGGCTTGGTGAACATGTCAGCCACCATCTGGTCAGTGGGGAGGTACCTCAACTTGATGGTTCCCTACTCCACATGGTCCTTGAGGAAGTGCCATTTCAGACCGATGTGTTTGGTCTACTCGCTGACCAAGGCGTTCTGGGAGTACGCAATGGCGCTTTGGTTGTCCTCCCAGATGGTGGTGGTTTCGGTGATGGGGGCGTTAAAGATCTCCCCCATAAGTTGTCGGAGGTGGAGTCCCTCCTTGGTGGCGTCGGCCGCAGAGTAGTACTCGGCTTCACACGTGGATTGAGCCACACAAGTCTGTTGTTTGGACTTGTAACTTACGGGCCCGCGTCCGAGGGTGAAGAGATAGCCGGAGCGAGACTTGCGGGTGCTGCTGTCGTTGGCCCAATCAGCGTCGGCAAAGCCTGTGAGTTGGAGACTGTGGTCCGTGCCCCCCCCCAACGTCAGGCGCAAGTCGATGGTGCCATGGAGGTATCGAAGGACCTTCTTCAGGGCTTGCAGGTGGGCTTCCGTGGGGGAAGCTTGGGCTGAGCCGAGGATGCTCAACGCCGTGGAGACATCGGGGCGCGTGCAGACGGCCGCGTACTGGAGACTGCCCAAGAGGCTTGGGTAAACATCCTTGGCCACGCCGGTGAGATGGGGCGAGGACATGTGCGCGAGGCCGGCGAGGAAGCCAGGGTCCATGGGAAGGGACGACGGTCGAGCGTCGGTCATGTTGTACTTGGCGAGGATATCGCGCAAGTACTTGGATTGGTCCAAGGAGACGGTGCGTGCCGAGCGGTCACGGGTGATGTGCATGCCGAGTAATTGAGAGAGGTCGCCGAGGTCCTTGATCTTGAACCGTTCTCCGAGCTTGGCCTTGAACGATGCAAGCCATGCGGTATCATTGCAGGCTGCAGGAATTTCATCGACGTACAACGCGATCATGGCGAAGACGTGGCCGGTGCGGAAGATGTAGATGCAAGGGTCAGAAACGCACTGTTGCCACCCATTGTCGACGAGCCAGGCACGGAGGAGCATGTTGAACTCGCGGGGGGACTGCTTAAGGCCGTAAAGGCAGCGCCTGAGGTGACACACTTTGGACGTGCCATCGCTGAAGCCGAGGGGCTGGCGGATGTACACGTCTTCCTTAATGGGTGCGTAGAGAAACGCAGTGTCGATGTCAAGTTGGCAAAGCTCAAGGTCACGGGCGGCTGCGATGGTCAGGAAGAGACGCAGGCTGGCCATGCGGATGACAGGAGAGAATGTCTCAGTGTAATCTAGTCCAGCGCGTTGGCTGCACCCTTTGGCGACGAACCGCGCTTTGAAGCGGGAGACGTCACCGGCGGTGTCAGACTTAACTTTGTAGATCCACATGCTGTTAACTACCATGCGACCCGGGGGAAGGTCAACGAGTTCCCAAGTGCCGTTGTCCATGAGGGAGGAGTACTCATGCTGCATAGCGGCTTGCCACTGGGGGGCCTGGGCGTTGTCCAAGGCAGCTCGGTACGATTTCGGCTCCACACACTCCCGGGCGGACAAGAGGGCGACGGCAGTAGGCGATGTGCCGGCATGTGTGTGAGGGGGACCACTGATAAGGTTGGGAACGTGAGGGTGTGCGAAGATGTCCTCTTTGGCTTTGCCCTGTTCAGGGTCACAACACGCCGTCACGAGGGTCGGGGGGAAGTCGGCCACGTGGGCAACCATTTCGCCGTAGCGTAGGGGATGAGAACGGAGCCGAGTTTGGCGAGGGGCGGCATGAGGGGGCATGGGGTCTGGCAATGGTATGTCGATGGGGTGGGATTGGAGTGTGGTGGCCGGTGCGTCATCCGAAGGGTTGGTGATGGTGGAGTCGACGGAGAGTTGTGCGCCGAGGCCCGGGGTGTCTTCCTGAAAGACAACATGGACGGAAGTGGTGATTCGACGGGTTTCCGGGTTATAAACGCGGTACCCGGGTGCGTCATTGGGGTAGCCGACCATGACGCCACGAATCGCCTTTTCACTGAGTTTTCGACGCAGTTTGCCAGGCACCTTGGCGAAGACGGTGCACCCGAAGACGCGAAACTTGGAGGCGTCAGGCACAGACGACGTGAGGAGGGTAAGTGGGATGCCACCAGTGGGGCCGACTGAGCGACTGTACGTGCGGTTGCGGAGGTACACAATAGTGCTGACAGCGCATGACCACATGGAGTTGGGAACGGCCATACTGTGGAGCATCGCTGACGCATTGTCCCGGACAGTGCGCCAAGGACGTTCGGCTTTGCCGAGCATGTGGTGGGCGTATGGGGCAGAGAACTGGACCCCAACGCCGAGTTGTGCGCACATCTGGCGGGTTGTTGCAGCCTCAAAGACAGAGTCCGAGTCAAATTCCATGATTGGTGCAAACGCACCCGATTGGGAGTGGTAACGTGCATGCTTGTGCTTGATGTCGAGGAGGATGTTTTCCAACTCCGAGCACGCATCGTCTTTGGACTTGAGGAACCGCACCCACATGTAATGGGAGTGGTGGTCAATGACGAGCAAGCAGTAGCGGAGGCCATGTGGGGAGGGGACGTTGACCGGTCCCCACAGGTCACAGGAGAGGTTGAGGAGGGGACGAGAAGGTTTCGCGCATGCACTGGTGTTGCGCGGTGCAGCTGTGGCCTTGTGTAACAAGCATGAGTCGCAAGAGACATCGGTTACAGAGCTCGTTAATGCAGGGCTAGTCGGAACACCGTGCGTATGCTGGGCCCGCAGGCTTTGCATGTTCAGGTGTCCAAACCGACGGTGCCACAATATAGGGTCGCACTGGGCAGCAAGGGCAACACTAGGGGAGGGAGACTTCACTCTCATCGTGGAGGTACTGGGGGGGGGGGGCTCTGGCTTGTGGGGGAGGAGGTAGAGGCCGTTTCCGGAGGGCTCTAGCACACCCATTCCTGTGGGCACCACAAGCAAACCAGTGTCAGAGTTAGAGGGGAAGATGAATTCACAACCGCTGTGGGTCTGCATCCAGCTGACACTAAGTAACCGGCCGATGCGCTGAGTAGAGCGAGAGGACAAGTCATGGGTGTACAACGCATGGACAGTGCGATGAATAAGTACGCCGGTGTCAAGGCGGACTGAAATTCGGACGGAGCCACTGCCCTTGACGTCAACACCAACCCCGCCAACGCGCGAGGGAGCGGAGGGGGGTGTGAATCGTACGAAGTCGCCTTTAAACACGGTGAGGTTGATCGAGCAGGCGGAATCGACTACCCAGTACTGTGAGAGGTTACGACCGGGGGTGAGGGAGGAGGAGAAGGCTACGGAGCTGAAAGGCACACTCACCTCGATGTCATCGTAATCATCCGTGCATTCCTCGAGGGTAGGCAAACTGTCAAAGTCATCGGCGGGGACGTCGCTCAGCACAGCGGCGTGCGCAGAGTGAGAGCCACCAGCAGGGGTGCCGTACTTCTGAATGATCATTTTGCGCTTCGCGAGTGTCCACCGCAAGAGGGCGCCATCCGGGGCATTGCAAGAGGACAAGATGTGGTCCGGGCTGCCGCAAGCGGAACACTTGGTGGGCAGGATACGACCACCGCGAGGGACACGTGGAGGGTGGCCTCGACCGCTGTGTGATCCGCGGCCAGCAGCGACAAACGCGGAGATGGGAGGCGGTGAGGTGTGGGGAGCTGTTGTGGCCGGGGCGTCGTCCTCGTCCATGTTGTGCGCCAGGTGGAGGATGCTGGCCATCACGTCATCAGCGGACAGCAGGTAGTTTGTGTCGAACGCGTTGATTACGCACTGTTTGGCCTGACCAGGTGGGCCGTTGCTGGAAATACCGCGCAACATGAGGAGACCGAGGTTGTGGGGGTGAATGGCAGCGGAACCATCGACCATCTGACATGTCTCGTTGTAGTCGTCGAACGTCTGTCTCATGTAGTGGACATAATCGCTGAGGGACTGTCCGGGGCGTTGTCTGACCATCAAGTTGTCTAGCATCGACAATGAGCGAGCAAAGGACCGACTGTCGAGACGTTCACACAGAAGGTCCCACGCTGCCGCTGCGCAGTCAGGACGTGCGGGGGAGACGCACTTCATCGCTTGGTCGGCGCGTGGGTTCGCGCTAGCTGCATGAAGGAGCAGGGTGTAGGCGTAGTGTTGCGCCGGTTCGTCTAACACGACGCCCGAGTCGCGGATGGCCAGCTGTGGGATGAGGTAAGTGGCCTTGATGGAGAGGAAATAAAGGAAGTTCCTCTTCCACTGCTTGAAGTCCGTGGTGGGTCCCATGGTAGGGACCGACATCTTCATGGACCGGTTGAGGGCGTCCTTGTCGAAACCGGTGGCCTCGTGGGCGGCGCGGCCGATGACCACCGGGTCAATGGTGGGGCGACGCCCGCCACGGGTGGTGTGCCCACCTCGCTGTGTAGGATGCGAATGCCAGCCAGGAAAGGGAGGCGGTGGTCCACCGGGGAAGGGAGAAGGTGGGCCGCCGGGGAAAGGAGAGTGGCCGGCCATTGAACGCGGGGGGCCGTACGGGTGCGGGTGGCCACGGGTAACGCTGGTTATACTGGCGATAACGCCGACTACAGGATGAAAGTACTAGGTATCTATGAAAACTTGCCTTCTTCGGGAGAGGTGGCGATCGCAGCTCGCCGAACCAGGTTGTCGCGCGTGAGTGACGTGAGGCGAGGGCCCATAACCTGTTAAACCGTGCACACACGATCAGTAAGGAAGGTAACTAACGCATACGTAGTTACAGTCACAATCACGCAAAGGGACAGTCACAGAGACAACTAGCCCGAGGCATGGTGTCGGGACAACAGAAGTGTTAGAGCTGTAGCCTAGCGACAGCTCTGTACCAGTACAAACAGGTTATCGGTATGTCCGATCTAGACATGTACTAATCATATCTAGAATAGCTTACAGTAGCTATCTGCAACTAATAACTAGAAGGTATTACTTACAACATGACCCCAAGCCTTTATTGCGGTGCTCGACATAATGGCGGTACACTTTCATACGAAAAGGATTCATAATAGGCAACGTTCCACACTCTCCACCAATGTGTGTGCTCCTAACGCTAGGGAATCTCGCTGGAGTTACGTGACGAACCACCTTCGATCTTTCGTATAACATCCCTTTCATGAGAATACGGTCGCGAACCGCGGAAATCTTCTTCGTCCCCACGGCCTGCCGCTTGCGTGTGCCACGCTCCTCGGGAGTGAGCAAGGGTCGTGTCGACGACTCACCAACGTCAGTGGGCAAAATATCACGAATCGGGTATCGTAACATAATGTTCCGTCGCAGAACCTCGCGGCGTCTGTCAGCCCTCTGCTCGGGTGTTAGACGAGCACGAGACACGCGACCGCTGGGAGTTAACGTAACATTATTTCCACGTCTTGCTTGAGCCTCGGACCTACGCCTTGGGTAGCGGTTGGGAATACGAAGCTGTGGTACTTGGTTCAAAGCGTTATTCATCGCGGTCTGGTACACGCTGCGGTAATAGGCCTCGGTCGGGAGCTCGGAAGTTGATGGAACGCGGATTGACATTTTGGTCGGTTGTTTGTAGAGGATATAAGGTCCGCAGCCGTCGCTCAGCACCCTCTCAAGCATGCTACCGTTGTTGCAGCACCCCTCACACGTGTTACACTGTGCTTGCCCGAGCCTAGCCGTTGGTTGCGCCTCGGCATGTCCCGTACAACTTCAGTTCTGCAACATTGCTACCGAATGCCTAATTCTCGCCTAGCGTGGAGCACCTAAAATCCCAAAATGAGCCACACCGTCGTGTAAAAATCGCCAAGACGAGTAGCAAGAGCTTTATTTTGCGTCATTTGGCCAATCAGCGGCTCCGTTACGGCTCGCGCCGTCATTTTCTTTTTTGGCTTCACGAATCCGTACTTTTCGCAAGATTGATGCTACCTCCCTGAGGCCCGTTGTCACAAGCTACTCATCCGGTGTTGCGGCTGCCCCCGAACGTTGTGTTACCGTGATTTGGCCCCTGCCAACCCGTTGGTAGCGCGCATGCCTGTCCCGTAAACTTCCCGTACAACGTCCGGTTTGCACGATTGCTCCCGATTGGTGGTTTTCACGGTACCCAAAAGCAACCGAGATCTAGACAAGAGACACACCGTTGTGTAGCTCTCGTCACGACGAGTCTAACGTGCCTTGAAGCGCTTCATTTGGACCACCACCTGCTCGGTTATGGCCCGCGCCCGCCGTGACTTCCGCCGCCGACACAAGGAGATATTATGTTATACCTAATTACAAAACCTCTAGAATAGAGCCATTTGGGAAACTTCATGCACGACGACTTCCTTTTCGGCGCCGTCGAGTCATGATTGTACTACGCGGCAAGAACCTGCCACCAGTGTAACTTTAACCCCTTATGTGCAACAAAGTCAAATAAAATGATAGTTTAGCGAATGGCGTAGCAAAAATCAAACCTTGTGTTTCAAAGACACCCAAAGGCACATAGTACTCCTCTTAGTTAAAGGCACAAAAATACCGGTATTTATGATGCCGATAATCAAGTAAGGGGAATAACGATTTCGGTACATTAGAGTATTGGAAATAGTATTTAATAGAGTTGTGCGCTTTTGTGCAAGATGCGCGCATATGGATCACTCGCGAGTAGAGAGTTGGAGAAAAGGGCGGTATGGTCACATTTTTTTCCCTAACTGGTTTTCGACGCCCGCAATTTAAGTTTTCACGACGACGCGATCTCTGAACTTTTTGGCCGCATTTATGGTCCCATTTTTACCCCAGCCGGTTTTCGCCGCTCGCAATTTGATTTTTCGCGACGACGCAAATACCCCATTTATGGTCACATTTAGCTCGGCCAAGTTCTGGGGATAAACCCGCCCCGAAACGGCGAAGCCGTACGACGAAGGCGAGAGTCGCAGACTCGAGACGAGGAGCAAGTTCGGCGGCGCAGTCGTCGGACACCCGGTTGGTGTCGACCTCGCGTAGGCCGTTATGGTCACATTTTAGCTCGACTGAGTTCTGCGGATAGACCCCCCCCCGGGACAGCGAAGCCGTTCGACGAAGGCGAGAGTCGCAGACTCGAGACGAGGAGCAAGTTCGGCGGCGCAGCCGTCGGACACCCGGCTGGAGTCGTCCTCGCGTAGGCCGTTTTGGGTAGGGCCGGCTACGGTTATGGTAACATTTTTGCTGCGTTTGACTAGATAAATAAAATCACCGACTAGATTAAAAGTATGAGTTGTACCACCATCAGGGACGTGAAACGGCGGATCCGGGAGCTAGGACTCTTTCCGGCTGATAATCAAAGTGAGCTCATGAAACTCTGCGGGGCGCACCCCAAGACCGTCGGTGCATCCGGCGTAATTCGCAACTGGGACTCGCGTACCAGTGATTTCGGGTTGATGTTCACGTACCACGGAGGTGCTCCCAAGACATTTTCAATAGAGACAGCGACACGTTGCTACATAGGTAAGCCCTTACCAGACAGCATACGCGCCGCCCTTTAGAATGCCTTGCGGATGGGAGTGAACGATTAAGATTGCGCCTTCCGAAACGCCTCGGGGATCCGCGGCTGAACGGACTATCACGTCGATCACGAGATAAAGTTTAGAGACCTAGCACCCGAGTGGATTGCAACCGGGAAGTCGTGTGAGACGGAGTGGGTCTTTGATGGGTTCTTCAAACACATGCAGACGTTTCTCCGCGATAGCTCCGCTGCCGCAGACAGGAAGAAATTCCACGCTAATAAAGCGAAGCTCAGGATGCTTACGGCCGAGGAGAATATAGGATTAAGATAGGTGCGTTTTATTTAGATTTTTTAAGACTGGTTTAAGAGTTAAAAGGCCGCAACAATCGTACGAGTAGTTACGGATGCCCAGCGTGAGCGCAAGCGTGAAACCGACCGTCTTTACCGTGAGGCGAACCGTGAAAAATACAGGGAGTACAATAGAGTGTACAACGAGCGTCACCCGGAAACCAAAGCCGCTAGCCGTGCTAGTTTCTGCCAGAAGAACCCTAACTACGCCAAGGAATATTATCGCCGTAAAATTGAGGCTACATGGCGATCCGAATGCCCGACACGTGGAAGGCCGAGGAAGTCTTAAAAAATTCAGGAACCACTAGCCAATGAAGATTAGTGTACATGTGCGGTTTAACGCAGTGATATTCGACAAGCTTACAAATAATTCTGGATCCCGGGGGGGCTTGGTGCGTTTAAACGCACGCGTTCGACAGATGAAAATTGCAATTGAACGACATACTACCGAACATAAGGAAATCGCAGTTTCGGCCCTAGAACTCCGACTTTCTTCGCATATTCAGGCGTTAAACACCGTCTCATTGGCACAACTTCAATGTTTAACATGCTCCACGGTGCCCACGAATCAACCGCCGTCCATTCCCCCTCACGCCACCATTGCGACTGAGGGTGGTAAGGCGGCCCAATAGACTCCTAACGACATGATGAACGACGAGTCCGAGCTTATCGAGCCCGGAATCGCCGATTTCTCCGCGTACGGAACAGTTATTCCCGCCGGCCTGGAACGCCCCCCACGCGACATTGACGAGCCCCGCCTCTAGGCTCTAACGGACGACTCGGCGCGTTACCTTAACGACCGGAGATCTCAAGCGGGGTACATAGAGTACCTCCACATAGGCTGCTATGCCTTCTTGGACAGCTTCGCCAACACGGCAATTAGCGAGGGTCTAGACGCGCTGTCATCCGGCCATCCTTTCTCCTTTATTTGATACAAAAAACCCCAGATCTCACGTGTGTCTAAAGACGATACGAGGGCGTCGCAACCAATTACAACGCAAAGCTCAGATTCTCTGCCCGGCAGAGTCCATGTGGTCTCCCGGGCGGAGTATGTAGTCAACTTGCTTCAGATCTAGATGTTGATTGCAAACTTTACTTCACATGTGACAAAAGGCACACCCTAGTGGTTATGCTTAAGAATAAAGCGACGCGTCTTAACCATGACTCGAGGTACCCCTCGATGACTGGGGGAAAGCCTCGCGCAACGCTCCAAGCCTCCCGCGGCCGACTGTATTACCTAGCGGAAACCCTTAAGCCGGTGCAACCGAAGAGCACATACGCCCTCTAATTTGCACAAGCCTATCACGCTCGCGCAATTGCAGTTTTGACTCTCATAGTCGAGCATGGTGTCAGATTGCATCGTCTCATGCGCACTCGTGCGCCTCGAGATACTTTCCCACGTTCTAAGTCGCCGTTGACCAACATGCAGCCCGAGAAGCGTACCTCCGCTCTTGGAGTCGACCCTCCGCCCGATGCAATTGAACGACATACTACCGAACATATGGAAATCGCTGTCTCGGCCCTCGAACTCCGACTTTCTTCGCATATTCAGGCGTCAAACACCGTCTCATTGGCACAACTTCAATGTTTAACATGCTCCACGGTGCCCACGAATCAACCGCCGTCCATTCCCCCTCACGCCACCATTGCGACTGAGGGTGGTAAGGCGGCCCAATACACTCCTAACGACATGATGAACGACGAGTCCGAGCTTATCGAGCCCGGAATCGCCGATTTCTCCGCGTACGGAACAGTTATTCCCGCCGGCCTGGAACGCCCCCCACGCGACATTGACGAGCCCCGCCTCTAGGCTCTAACGGACGACTCGGCGCGTTACCTTAACGACCGGAGATCTCAAGCGGGGTACATAGAGTACCTCCACATAGGCTGCTATGCCTTCTTGGACAGCTTCGCCAAGGTGGCAATTAGCGAGGGTCTAGACGCGCTGTCATCCGGCCATCCTTTCTCCTTTATTTGATACAAAAAACCCCAGATCTCACGTGTGTCTAAAGACGATACGAGGGCGTCGCAACCAATTACAACGCAAAGCTCAGATTCTCTGCCCGGCAGAGTCCATGTGGTCTCCCGGGCGGAGTATGTAGTCAACTTGCTTCAGATCTAGATGTTGATTGCAAACTTTACTTCACATGTGACAAAAGGCACACCCTAGTGGTTATGCTTAAGAATAAAGCGACGCGTCTTAACCATGACTCGAGGTACCCCTCGATGACTGGGGGAAAGCCTCGCGCAACGCTCCAAGCCTCCCGCGGCCGACTGTATTACCTAGCGGAAACCCTTAAGCCGGTGCAACCGAAGAGCACATACGCCCTCTAATTTGCACAAGCCTATCACGCTCGCGCAATTGCAGTTTTGACTCTCATAGTCGAGCATGGTGTCAGATTGCATCGTCTCATGCGCACTCGTGCGCCTCGAGATACTTTCCCACGTTCTAAGTCGCCGTTGACCAACATGCAGCCCGAGAAGCGTACCTCCGCTCTTGGAGTCGACCCTCCGCCCGATGCAATTGAACGACATACTACCGAACATATGGAAATCGCTGTCTCGGCCCTCGAACTCCGACTTTCTTCGCATATTCAGGCGTCAAACACCGTCTCATTGGCACAACTTCAATGTTTAACATGCTCCACGGTGCCCACGAATCAACCGCCGTCCATTCCCCCTCACGCCACCATTGCGACTGAGGGTGGTAAGGCGGCCCAATACACTCCTAACGACATGATGATCGACGAGTCCGAGCTTATCGAGCCCGGAATCGCCGATTTCTCCGCGTACGGAACAGTTATTCCCGCCGGCCTGGAACGCCCCCCACGCGACATTGACGAGCCCCGCCTCTAGGCTCTAACGGACGACTCGGCGCGTTACCTTAACGACCGGAGATCTCAAGCGGGGTACATAGAGTACCTCCACATAGGCTGCTATGCCTTCTTGGACAGCTTCGCCAACACGGCAATTAGCGAGGGTCTAGACGCGCTGTCATCCGGCCATCCTTTCTCCTTTATTTGATACAAAAAACCCCAGATCTCACGTGTGTCTAAAGACGATACGAGGGCGTCGCAACCAATTACAACGCAAAGCTCAGATTCTCTGCCCGGCAGAGTCCATGTGGTCTCCCGGGCGGAGTATGTAGTCAACTTGCTTCAGATCTAGATGTTGATTGCAAACTTTACTTCACATGTGACAAAAGGCACACCCTAGTGGTTATGCTTAAGAATAAAGCGACGCGTCTTAACCATGACTCGAGGTACCCCTCGATGACTGGGGGAAAGCCTCGCGCAACGCTCCAAGCCTCCCGCGGCCGACTGTATTACCTAGCGGAAACCCTTAAGCCGGTGCAACCGAAGAGCACATACGCCCTCTAATTTGCACAAGCCTATCACGCTCGCGCAATTGCAGTTTTGACTCTCATAGTCGAGCATGGTGTCAGATTGCATCGTCTCATGCGCACTCGTGCGCCTCGAGATACTTTCCCACGTTCTAAGTCGCCGTTGACCAACATGCAGCCCGAGAAGCGTACCTCCGCTCTTGGAGTCGACCCTCCGCCCGATGCAATTGAACGACATACTACCGAACATATGGAAATCGCTGTCTCGGCCCTCGAACTCCGACTTTCTTCGCATATTCAGGCGTCAAACACCGTCTCATTGGCACAACTTCAATGTTTAACATGCTCCACGGTGCCCACGAATCAACCGCCGTCCATTCCCCCTCACGCCACCATTGCGACTGAGGGTGGTAAGGCGGCCCAATACACTCCTAACGACATGATGAACGACGAGTCCGAGCTTATCGAGCCCGGAATCGCCGATTTCTCCGCGTACGGAACAGTTATTCCCGCCGGCCTGGAACGCCCCCCACGCGACATTGACGAGCCCCGCCTCTAGGCTCTAACGGACGACTCGGCGCGTTACCTTAACGACCGGAGATCTCAAGCGGGGTACATAGAGTACCTCCACATAGGCTGCTATGCCTTCTTGGACAGCTTCGCCAAGGTGGCAATTAGCGAGGGTCTAGACGCGCTGTCATCCGGCCATCCTTTCTCCTTTATTTGATACAAAAAACCCCAGATCTCACGTGTGTCTAAAGACGATACGAGGGCGTCGCAACCAATTACAACGCAAAGCTCAGATTCTCTGCCCGGCAGAGTCCATGTGGTCTCCCGGGCGGAGTATGTAGTCAACTTGCTTCAGATCTAGATGTTGATTGCAAACTTTACTTCACATGTGACAAAAGGCACACCCTAGTGGTTATGCTTAAGAATAAAGCGACGCGTCTTAACCATGACTCGAGGTACCCCTCGATGACTGGGGGAAAGCCTCGCGCAACGCTCCAAGCCTCCCGCGGCCGACTGTATTACCTAGCGGAAACCCTTAAGCCGGTGCAACCGAAGAGCACATACGCCCTCTAATTTGCACAAGCCTATCACGCTCGCGCAATTGCAGTTTTGACTCTCATAGTCGAGCATGGTGTCAGATTGCATCGTCTCATGCGCACTCGTGCGCCTCGAGATACTTTCCCACGTTCTAAGTCGCCGTTGACCAACATGCAGCCCGAGAAGCGTACCTCCGCTCTTGGAGTCGACCCTCCGCCCGATGCAATTGAACGACATACTACCGAACATATGGAAATCGCTGTCTCGGCCCTCGAACTCCGACTTTCTTCGCATATTCAGGCGTCAAACACCGTCTCATTGGCACAACTTCAATGTTTAACATGCTCCACGGTGCCCACGAATCAACCGCCGTCCATTCCCCCTCACGCCACCATTGCGACTGAGGGTGGTAAGGCGGCCCAATACACTCCTAACGACATGATGAACGACGAGTCCGAGCTTATCGAGCCCGGAATCGCCGATTTCTCCGCGTACGGAACAGTTATTCCCGCCGGCCTGGAACGCCCCCCACGCGACATTGACGAGCCCCGCCTCTAGGCTCTAACGGACGACTCGGCGCGTTACCTTAACGACCGGAGATCTCAAGCGGGGTACATAGAGTACCTCCACATAGGCTGCTATGCCTTCTTGGACAGCTTCGCCAACACGGCAATTAGCGAGGGTCTAGACGCGCTGTCATCCGGCCATCCTTTCTCCTTTATTTGATACAAAAAACCCCAGATCTCACGTGTGTCTAAAGACGATACGAGGGCGTCGCAACCAATTACAACGCAAAGCTCAGATTCTCTGCCCGGCAGAGTCCATGTGGTCTCCCGGGCGGAGTATGTAGTCAACTTGCTTCAGATCTAGATGTTGATTGCAAACTTTACTTCACATGTGACAAAAGGCACACCCTAGTGGTTATGCTTAAGAATAAAGCGACGCGTCTTAACCATGACTCGAGGTACCCCTCGATGACTGGGGGAAAGCCTCGCGCAACGCTCCAAGCCTCCCGCGGCCGACTGTATTACCTAGCGGAAACCCTTAAGCCGGTGCAACCGAAGAGCACATACGCCCTCTAATTTGCACAAGCCTATCACGCTCGCGCAATTGCAGTTTTGACTCTCATAGTCGAGCATGGTGTCAGATTGCATCGTCTCATGCGCACTCGTGCGCCTCGAGATACTTTCCCACGTTCTAAGTCGCCGTTGACCAACATGCAGCCCGAGAAGCGTACCTCCGCTCTTGGAGTCGACCCTCCGCCCGATGCAATTGAACGACATACTACCGAACATATGGAAATCGCTGTCTCGGCCCTCGAACTCCGACTTTCTTCGCATATTCAGGCGTCAAACACCGTCTCATTGGCACAACTTCAATGTTTAACATGCTCCACGGTGCCCACGAATCAACCGCCGTCCATTCCCCCTCACGCCACCATTGCGACTGAGGGTGGTAAGGCGGCCCAATACACTCCTAACGACATGATGAACGACGAGTCCGAGCTTATCGAGCCCGGAATCGCCGATTTCTCCGCGTACGGAACAGTTATTCCCGCCGGCCTGGAACGCCCCCCACGCGACATTGACGAGCCCCGCCTCTAGGCTCTAACGGACGACTCGGCGCGTTACCTTAACGACCGGAGATCTCAAGCGGGGTACATAGAGTACCTCCACATAGGCTGCTATGCCTTCTTGGACAGCTTCGCCAACACGGCAATTAGCGAGGGTCTAGACGCGCTGTCATCCGGCCATCCTTTCTCCTTTATTTGATACAAAAAACCCCAGATCTCACGTGTGTCTAAAGACGATACGAGGGCGTCGCAACCAATTACAACGCAAAGCTCAGATTCTCTGCCCGGCAGAGTCCATGTGGTCTCCCGGGCGGAGTATGTAGTCAACTTGCTTCAGATCTAGATGTTGATTGCAAACTTTACTTCACATGTGACAAAAGGCACACCCTAGTGGTTATGCTTAAGAATAAAGCGACGCGTCTTAACCATGACTCGAGGTACCCCTCGATGACTGGGGGAAAGCCTCGCGCAACGCTCCAAGCCTCCCGCGGCCGACTGTATTACCTAGCGGAAACCCTTAAGCCGGTGCAACCGAAGAGCACATACGCCCTCTAATTTGCACAAGCCTATCACGCTCGCGCAATTGCAGTTTTGACTCTCATAGTCGAGCATGGTGTCAGATTGCATCGTCTCATGCGCACTCGTGCGCCTCGAGATACTTTCCCACGTTCTAAGTCGCCGTTGACCAACATGCAGCCCGAGAAGCGTACCTCCGCTCTTGGAGTCGACCCTCCGCCCGATGCAATTGAACGACATACTACCGAACATATGGAAATCGCTGTCTCGGCCCTCGAACTCCGACTTTCTTCGCATATTCAGGCGTCAAACACCGTCTCATTGGCACAACTTCAATGTTTAACATGCTCCACGGTGCCCACGAATCAACCGCCGTCCATTCCCCCTCACGCCACCATTGCGACTGAGGGTGGTAAGGCGGCCCAATACACTCCTTGCTTCAGATCTAGATGTTGATTGCAAACTTTACTTCACATGTGACAAAAGGCACACCCTAGTGGTTATGCTTAAGAATAAAGCGACGCGTCTTAACCATGACTCGAGGTACCCCTCGATGACTGGGGGAAAGCCTCGCGCAACGCTCCAAGCCTCCCGCGGCCGACTGTATTACCTAGCGGAAACCCTTAAGCCGGTGCAACCGAAGAGCACATACGCCCTCTAATTTGCACAAGCCTATCACGCTCGCGCAATTGCAGTTTTGACTCTCATAGTCGAGCATGGTGTCAGATTGCATCGTCTCATGCGCACTCGTGCGCCTCGAGATACTTTCCCACGTTCTAAGTCGCCGTTGACCAACATGCAGCCCGAGAAGCGTACCTCCGCTCTTGGAGTCGACCCTCCGCCCGATGCAATTGAACGACATACTACCGAACATATGGAAATCGCAGTCTCGGCCCTCGAACTCCGACTTTCTTCGCATATTCAGGCGTCAAACACCGTCTCATTGGCACAACTTCAATGTTTAACATGCTCCACGGTGCCCACGAATCAACCGCCGTCCATTCCCCCTCACGCCACCATTGCGACTGAGGGTGGTAAGGCGGCCCAATAGACTCCTAACGACATGATGAACGACGAGTCCGAGCTTATCGAGCCCGGAATCGTCGATTTCTCCGCGTACGGAAAAGTTATCCCAGCCGGCATGGAACGCCCCCCACGCGACATTGACGAGCCCCGCCTTTAGGCTCTAACGGACGACTCGGCGCGTTACCTTTACGACCGGAGATCTCAAGCGGGGTACAAAGAGTACCTCCACATAGGCTGCTATGCCTTCTTCGACATCTTCGCCAACACGGCAATTAGCGAGGGTCTAGACGCGCTGTCATCCGGCCCTCTTTTCCCATATATTTGATACAAATTACCCCAGATTTCACGCATGTCGGTAGATGATACGAGGGCGTCGTAAGCTATTAAATAGCAAAGCTCAGATTAAGAGACACCTAACAACATGATGAACGACGAGTCCGAGCTCCTCGAGCCCGGAATCGTCCATTTCTCCCCGTACGGAAAAGTTATCCCCGCCGGCATGGAACGCCCCCCACGCGACATTGACGAGCCCCGCCTTTAGGCTCTAACGGACGACTCGGCGCGTTACCTTAACGACCGGAGATCTCAAGCGGGGTACAAAGAGTACCTCCACATAGGCTGCTATGCCTTCTTCGACATCTTCGCCAACACGGCAATTAGCGAGGGTCTAGACGCGCTGTCATCCGGCCCTCCTTTCTCCTATATTTGATACAAATTACCCCAGATTTCACGCATGTCGGTAGATGATACGAGGGCGTCGTAAGCTATTAAATAGCAAAGCTCAGATTCTCTGCCCGGCAGAGTCCATGTGGTCTCCGGGCGGAGTATATAGTCAACTTGCTTCAAATCTAGATGTCCATTGCAGACTTTACTTACACATGTGACAAAAGGCACACCCTAGTGGTTAAGCGTAAGTATAATGCGACTCGTTTGAACCATGCCTCGAGGTACCCCTCGATGACACGGGTAAAGCCTCGCGCAACGCTCCAAGCCTCCCGCGGCCGACAGTATAACCTAGCGGAAACCCTTAAGCCGGTGCCACCGAAGAGCACATACGCTCTCTAACTTGCACTTGCCTATCAAGCTCGCGCAATTGCAGTTTTGACTCTCATAGTCGAGCATGGTGTCGGGTTACATCGTCTCATGCGCACTCGTGGGCCTCGAGACACTTTCCCACGTTGTAAGTCGCCGTTGACCAACATGCAGCCCGAGAAGCGTACCTCCGCTGTTGGAGTCGACCCTCCGCCCGATGCAAGTGATCGACATACTACCGAACATATGGAAATCGCAGTTTCGGCCCTCGAACTCCGACTTTCCTAGCATGTTCAGGCGTCTAACACCGTCGCAAATGCACAACTTCAATGTTTAACATGCTCGACTGTGCCCACGAATCAACCGCCGTCCATTCCCCCTCACGCCACCATTGCGACTGAGGGTGGTAATGCGGCCCAAGAGACACCTAACAACATGATGAACGACGAGTCCGAGCTCCTCGAGCCCGGAATCGTCGATTTCTCCCCGTACGGAAAAGTTATCCCCGCCGGCATGGAACGCCCCCCACGCGACATTGACGAGCCCCGCCTTTAGGCTCTAACGGACGACTCGGCGCGTTACCTTAACGACCGGAGATCTCAAGCGGGGTACAAAGAGTACCTCCACATAGGCTGCTATGCCTTCTTCGACATCTTCGCCAACACGGCAATTAGCGAGGGTCTAGACGCGCTGTCATCCGGCCCTCCTTTCTCCTATATTTGATACAAATTACCCCAGATTTCACGCATGTCGGTAGATGATACGAGGGCGTCGTAAGCTATTAAATAGCAAAGCTCAGATTCTCTGCCCGGCAGAGTCCATGTGGTCTCCGGGCGGAGTATATAGTCAACTTGCTTCAAATCTAGATGTCCATTGCAGACTTTACTTACACATGTGACAAAAGGCACACCCTAGTGGTTAAGCGTAAGTATAAAGCGACTCGTTTGAACCATGCCTCGAGGTACCCCTCGATGACACGGGTAAAGCCTCGCGCAACGCTCCAAGCCTCCCGCGGCCGACAGTATAACCTAGCGGAAACCCTTAAGCCGGTGCCACCGAAGAGCACATACGCTCTCTAACTTGCACTTGCCTATCAAGCTCGCGCAATTGCAGTTTTGACTCTCATAGTCGAGCATGGTGTCGGGTTACATCGTCTCATGCGCACTCGTGGGCCTCGAGACACTTTCCCACGTTGTAAGTCGCCGTTGACCAACATGCAGCCCGAGAAGCGTACCTCCGCTGTTGGAGTCGACCCTCCGCCCGATGCAAGTGATCGACATACTACCGATCATATGGAAATCGCAGTTTCGGCCCTCGAACTCCGACTTTCCTAGCATGTTCAGGCGTCTAACACCGTCGCAAATGCACAACTTCAATGTTTAACATGCTCGACTGTGCCCACGAATCAACCGCCGTCCATTCCCCCTCACGCCACCATTGCGACTGAGGGTGGTAATGCGGCCCAAGAGACACCTAACAACATGATGAACGACGAGTCCGAGCTCCTCGAGCCCGGAATCGTCGATTTCTCCCCGTACGGAAAAGTTATCCCCGCCGGCATGGAACGCCCCCCACGCGACATTGACGAGCCCCGCCTTTAGGCTCTAACGGACGACTCGGCGCGTTACCTTAACGACCGGAGATCTCAAGCGGGGTACAAAGAGTACCTCCACATAGGCTGCTATGCCTTCTTCGACATCTTCGCCAACACGGCAATTAGCGAGGGTCTAGACGCGCTGTCATCCGGCCCTCCTTTCTCCTATATTTGATACAAATTACCCCAGATTTCACGCATGTCGGTAGATGATACGAGGGCGTCGTAAGCTATTAAATAGCAAAGCTCAGATTCTCTGCCCGGCAGAGTCCATGTGGTCTCCGGGCGGAGTATATAGTCAACTTGCTTCAAATCTAGATGTCCATTGCAGACTTTACTTACACATGTGACAAAAGGCACACCCTAGTGGTTAAGCGTAAGTATAAAGCGACTCGTTTGAACCATGCCTCGAGGTACCCCTCGATGACACGGGTAAAGCCTCGCGCAACGCTCCAAGCCTCCCGCGGCCGACAGTATAACCTAGCGGAAACCCTTAAGCCGGTGCCACCGAAGAGCACATACGCTCTCTAACACTCTCATAGTCGAGCATGGTGTCGGGTTACATCGTCTCATGCGCACTCGTGGGCCTCGAGACACTTTCCCACGTTGTAAGTCGCCGTTGACCAACATGCAGCCCGAGAAGCGTACCTCCGCTGTTGGAGTCGACCCTCCGCCCGATGCAAGTGATCGACATACTACCGATCATATGGAAATCGCAGTTTCGGCCCTCGAACTCCGACTTTCCTAGCATGTTCAGGCGTCTAACACCGTCGCAAATGCACAACTTCAATGTTTAACTTGCTCGACTGTGCCCACGAATCAACCGCCGTCCATTCCCCCTCACGCCACCATTGCGACTGAGGGTGGTAATGCGGCCCAAGAGACACCTAACAACATGATGAACGACGAGTCCGAGCTCCTCGAGCCCGGAATCGTCGATTTCTCCCCGTACGGAAAAGTTATCCCCGCCGGCATGGAACGCCCCCCACGCGACATTGACGAGCCCCGCCTTTAGGCTCTAACGGACGACTCGGCGCGATACCTTAACGACCGGAGATCTCAAGCGGGGTACAAAGAGTACCTCCACATAGGCTGCTATGCCTTCTTCGACATCTTCGCCAACACGGCAATTAGCGAGGGTCTAGACGCGCTGTCATCCGGCCCTCCTTTCTCCTATATTTGATACAAATTACCCCAGATTTCACGCATGTCGGTAGATGATACGAGGGCGTCGTAAGCTATTAAATAGCAAAGCTCAGATTCTCTGCCCGGCAGAGTCCATGTGGTCTCCGGGCGGAGTATATAGTCAACTTGCTTCAAATCTAGATGTCCATTGCAGACTTTACTTACACATGTGACAAAAGGCACACCCTAGTGGTTAAGCGTAAGTATAATGCGACTCGTTTGAACCATGCCTCGAGGTACCCCTCGATGACACGGGTAAAGCCTCGCGCAACGCTCCAAGCCTCCCGCGGCCGACAGTATAACCTAGCGGAAACCCTTAAGCCGGTGCCACCGAAGAGCACATACGCTCTCTAACTTGCACTTGCCTATCAAGCTCGCGCAATTGCAGTTTTGACTCTCATAGTCGAGCATGGTGTCACGTTACATCGTCTCATGCGCACTCGTGGGCCTCGAGACACTTTCCCACGTTGTAAGTCGCCGTTGACCAACATGCAGCCCGAGAAGCGTACCTCCGCTGTTGGAGTCGACCCTCCGCCCGATGCAAGTGATCGACATACTACCGAACATATGGAAATCGCAGTTTCGGCCCTCGAACTCCGACTTTCCTAGCATGTTCAGGCGTCTAACACCGTCGCAAATGCACAACTTCAATGTTTAACAAGCTCGACTGTGCCCACGAATCAACCGCCGTCCATTCCCCCTCACGCCACCATTGCGACTGGGGGTGGTAATGCGGCCCAAGAGACACCTAACAACATGATGAACGACGAGTCCGAGCTCCTCGAGCCCGGAATCGTCGATTTCTCCCCGTACGGAAAAATTATCCCAGCCGGCATGGAACGCCCCCCACGCGACATTGACGAGCCCCGCCTTTAGGCTCTAACGGACGACTCGGCGCGTTACCTTTACGACCGGAGATCTCAAGCGGGGTACAAAGAGTACCTCCACATAGGCTGCTATGCCTTCTTCGACATCTTCGCCAACACGGCAATTAGCGAGGGTCTAGACGCGCTGTCATCCGGCCCTCTTTTCCCATATATTTGATACAAATTACCCCAGATTTCACGCATGTCGGTAGATGATACGAGGGCGTCGTAAGCTATTAAATAGCAAATCTCAGATTCTCTGCCCGGCAGAGTCCATGTGGTCTCCCGGGCTGAGTATTTAGTCCTCTTGCTTCAAATCTAGATGTCCATTGCAGACTTTACTTACACATGTGACAAAAGGCACACCCTAGTGGTTGAGCTTAAGTATAAAGCGACTCGTTTGAACCATGCCTCGAGGTACCCCTCGATGACACGGGTAAAGCCTCCGCGTCTTATGCGGCCCAAGAGACACCTAACAACATGATGAACGACGAGTCCGAGCTCCTCGAGCCCGGAATCGTCCATTTCTCCCCGTACGGAAAAGTTATCCCCGCCGGCATGGAACGCCCCCCACGCGACATTGACGAGCCCCGCCTTTAGGCTCTAACGGACGACTCGGCGCGTTACCTTAACGACCGGAGATCTCAAGCGGGGTACAAAGAGTACCTCCACATAGGCTGCTATGCCTTCTTCGACATCTTCGCCAACACGGCAATTAGCGAGGGTCTAGACGCGCTGTCATCCGGCCCTCCCTTCTCCTATATTTGATACAAATTACCCCAGATTTCACGCATGTCGGTAGATGATACGAGGGCGTCGTAAGCTATTAAATAGCAAAGCTCAGATTCTCTGCCCGGCAGAGTCCATGTGGTCTCCGGGCGGAGTATATAGTCAACTTGCTTCAAATCTAGATGTCCATTGCAGACTTTACTTACACATGTGACAAAAGGCACACCCTAGTGGTTAAGCGTAAGTATAATGCGACTCGTTTGAACCATGCCTCGAGGTACCCCTCGATGACACGGGTAAAGCCTCGCGCAACGCTCCAAGCCTCCCGCGGCCGACAGTATAACCTAGCGGAAACCCTTAAGCCGGTGCCACCGAAGAGCACATACGCTCTCTAACTTGCACTTGCCTATCAAGCTCGCGCAATTGCAGTTTTGACTCTCATAGTCGAGCATGGTGTCGGGTTACATCGTCTCATGCGCACTCGTGGGCCTCGAGACACTTTCCCACGTTGTAAGTCGCCGTTGACCAACATGCAGCCCGAGAAGCGTACCTCCGCTGTTGGAGTCGACCCTCCGCCCGATGCAAGTGACGACATACTACCGATCATATGGAAATCGCAGTTTCGGCCCTCGAACTCCGACTTTCCTAGCATGTTCAGGCGTCTAACACCGTCGCAAATGCACAACTTCAATGTTTAACTTGCTCGACTGTGCCCACGAATCAACCGCCGTCCATTCCCCCTCACGCCACCATTGCGACTGAGGGTGGTAATGCGGCCCAAGAGACACCTAACAACATGATGAACGACGAGTCCGAGCTCCTCGAGCCCGGAATCGTCGATTTCTCCCCGTACGGAAAAGTTATCCCCGCCGGCATGGAACGCCCCCCACGCGACATTGACGAGCCCCGCCTTTAGGCTCTAACGGACGACTCGGCGCGTTACCTTAACGACCGGAGATCTCAAGCGGGGTACAAAGAGTACCTCCACATAGGCTGCTATGCCTTCTTCGACATCTTCGCCAACACGGCAATTAGCGAGGGTCTAGACGCGCTGTCATCCGGCCCTCCCTTCTCCTATATTTGATACAAATTACCCCAGATTTCACGCATGTCGGTAGATGATACGAGGGCGTCGTAAGCTATTAAATAGCAAAGCTCAGATTCTCTGCCCGGCAGAGTCCATGTGGTCTCCGGGCGGAGTATATAGTCAACTTGCTTCAAATCTAGATGTCCATTGCAGACTTTACTTACACATGTGACAAAAGGCACACCCTAGTGGTTAAGCGTAAGTATAAAGCGACTCGTTTGAACCATGCCTCGAGGTACCCCTCGATGACACGGGTAAAGCCTCGCGCAACGCTCCAAGCCTCCCGCGGCCGACAGTATAACCTAGCGGAAACCCTTAAGCCGGTGCCACCGAAGAGCACATACGCTCTCTAACTTGCACTTGCCTATCAAGCTCGCGCAATTGCAGTTTTGACTCTCATAGTCGAGCATGGTGTCGGGTTACATCGTCTCATGCGCACTCGTGGGCCTCGAGACACTTTCCCACGTTGTAAGTCGCCGTTGACCAACATGCAGCCCGAGAAGCGTACCTCCGCTGTTGGAGTCGACCCTCCGCCCGATGCAAGTGACGACATACTACCGATCATATGGAAATCGCAGTTTCGGCCCTCGAACTCCGACTTTCCTAGCATGTTCAGGCGTCTAACACCGTCGCAAACGCACAACTTCAATGTTTAACTTGCTCGACTGTGCCCACGAATCAACCGCCGTCCATTCCCCCTCACGCCACCATTGCGACTGAGGGTGGTAATGCGGCCCAAGAGACACCTAACAACATGATGAACGACGAGTCCGAGCTCCTCGAGCCCGGAATCGTCGATTTCTCCCCGTACGGAAAAGTTATCCCCGCCGGCATGGAACGCCCCCCACGCGACATTGACGAGCCCCGCCTTTAGGCTCTAACGGACGACTCGGCGCGATACCTTAACGACCGGAGATCTCAAGCGGGGTACAAAGAGTACCTCCACATAGGCTGCTATGCCTTCTTCGACATCTTCGCCAACACGGCAATTAGCGAGGGTCTAGACGCGCTGTCATCCGGCCCTCCCTTCTCCTATATTTGATACAAATTACCCCAGATTTCACGCATGTCGGTAGATGATACGAGGGCGTCGTAAGCTATTAAATAGCAAAGCTCAGATTCTCTGCCCGGCAGAGTCCATGTGGTCTCCGGGCGGAGTATATAGTCAACTTGCTTCAAATCTAGATGTCCATTGCAGACTTTACTTACACATGTGACAAAAGGCACACCCTAGTGGTTAAGCGTAAGTATAAAGCGACTCGTTTGAACCATGCCTCGAGGTACCCCTCGATGACACGGGTAAAGCCTCGCGCAACGCTCCAAGCCTCCCGCGGCCGACAGTATAACCTAGCGGAAACCCTTAAGCCGGTGCCACCGAAGAGCACATACGCTCTCTAACTTGCACTTGCCTATCAAGCTCGCGCAATTGCAGTTTTGACTCTCATAGTCGAGCATGGTGTCGGGTTACATCGTCTCATGCGCACTCGTGGGCCTCGAGACACTTTCCCACGTTGTAAGTCGCCGTTGACCAACATGCAGCCCGAGAAGCGTACCTCCGCTGTTGGAGTCGACCCTCCGCCCGATGCAAGTGATCGACATACTACCGATCATATGGAAATCGCAGTTTCGGCCCTCGAACTCCGACTTTCCTAGCATGTTCAGGCGTCTAACACCGTCGCAAATGCACAACTTCGATGTTTAACATGCTCGACTGTGCCCACGAATCAACCGCCGTCCATTCCCCCTCACGCCACCATTGCGACTAAGGGTGGTAATGCGGCCCAAGAGACACCTAACAACATGATGAACGACGAGTCCGAGCTCCTCGAGCCCGGAGTTGTCGAATTCTCCCCGTACGGAAAAGTTATCCCCGCCGGCATGGAACGCCCCCCACGCGACATTGACGAGCCCCGCCTTTAGGCTCTAACGGACGACTCGGCGCGTTACCTTAACGACCGGAGATCTCAAGCGGGGTACAAAGAGTACCTCCACATAGGCTGCTATGCCTTCTTCGACATCTTCGCCAACACGGCAATTAGCGAGGGTCTAGACGCGCTGTCATCCGGCCCTCCTTTCTCCTATATTTGATACAAATTACCCCAGATTTCACGCATGTCGGTAGATGATACGAGGGCGTCGTAAGCTATTAAATAGCAAAGCTCAGATTCTCTGCCCGGCAGAGTCCATGTGGTCTCCGGGCGGAGTATATAGTCAACTTGCTTCAAATCTAGATGTCCATTGCAGACTTTACTTACACATGTGACAAAAGGCACACCCTAGTGGTTAAGCTTAAGTATAAAGCGACTCGTTTGAACCATGCCTCGAGGTACCCCTCGATGACACGGGTAAAGCCTCGCGCAACGCTCCAAGCCTCCCGCGGCCGACAGTATAACCTAGCGGAAACCCTTAAGCCGGTGCCACCGAAGAGCACATACGCTCTCTAACTTGCACTTGCCTATCAAGCTCGCGCAATTGCAGTTTTGACTCTCATAGTCGAGCATGGTGTCGGGTTACATCGTCTCATGCGCACTCGTGGGCCTCGAGACACTTTCCCACGTTGTAAGTCGCCGTTGACCAACATGCAGCCCGAGAAGCGTACCTCCGCTGTTGGAGTCGACCCTCCGCCCGATGCAAGTGATCGACATACTACCGATCATATGGAAATCGCAGTTTCGGCCCTCGAACTCCGACTTTCCTAGCATGTTCAGGCGTCTAACACCGTCGCAAATGCACAACTTCAATGTTTAACTTGCTCGACTGTGCCCACGAATCAACCGCCGTCCATTCCCCCTCACGCCACCATTGCGACTGAGGGTGGTAATGCGGCCCAAGAGACACCTAACAACATGATGAACGACGAGTCCGAGCTCCTCGAGCCCGGAATCGTCGATTTCTCCCCGTACGGAAAAGTTATCCCCGCCGGCATGGAACGCCCCCCACGCGACATTGACGAGCCCCGCCTTTAGGCTCTAACGGACGACTCGGCGCGTTACCTTAACGACCGGAGATCTCAAGCGGGGTACAAAGAGTACCTCCACATAGGCTGCTATGCCTTCTTCGACATCTTCGCCAACACGGCAATTAGCGAGGGTCTAGACGCGCTGTCATCCGGCCCTCCCTTCTCCTATATTTGATACAAATTACCCCAGATTTCACGCATGTCGGTAGATGATACGAGGGCGTCGTAAGCTATTAAATAGCAAAGCTCAGATTCTCTGCCCGGCAGAGTCCATGTGGTCTCCGGGCGGAGTATATAGTCAACTTGCTTCAAATCTAGATGTCCATTGCAGACTTTACTTACACATGTGACAAAAGGCACACCCTAGTGGTTAAGCGTAAGTATAATGCGACTCGTTTGAACCATGCCTCGAGGTACCCCTCGATGACACGGGTAAAGCCTCGCGCAACGCTCCAAGCCTCCCGCGGCCGACAGTATAACCTAGCGGAAACCCTTAAGCCGGTGCCACCGAAGAGCACATACGCTCTCTAACTTGCACTTGCCTATCAAGCTCGCGCAATTGCAGTTTTGACTCTCATAGTCGAGCATGGTGTCACGTTACATCGTCTCATGCGCACTCGTGGGCCTCGAGACACTTTCCCACGTTGTAAGTCGCCGTTGACCAACATGCAGCCCGAGAAGCGTACCTCCGCTGTTGGAGTCGACCCTCCGCCCGATGCAAGTGATCGACATACTACCGAACATATGGAAATCGCAGTTTCGGCCCTCGAACTCCGACTTTCCTAGCATGTTCAGGCGTCTAACACCGTCGCAAATGCACAACTTCAATGTTTAACATGCTCGACTGTGCCCACGAATCAACCGCCGTCCATTCCCCCTCACGCCACCATTGCGACTGGGGGTGGTAATGCGGCCCAAGAGACACCTAACAACATGATGAACGACGAGTCCGAGCTCCTCGAGCCCGGAATCGTCGATTTCTCCCCGTACGGAAAAGTTATCCCCGCCGGCATGGAACGCCCCCCACGCGACATTGACGAGCCCCGCCTTTAGGCTCTAACGGACGACTCGGCGCGTTACCTTTACGACCGGAGATCTCAAGCGGGGTACAAAGAGTACCTCCACATAGGCTGCTATGCCTTCTTCGACATCTTCGCCAACACGGCAATTAGCGAGGGTCTAGACGCACATGATGAACGACGAGTCCGAGCTCCTCGAGCCCGGAATCGTCGATTTCTCCCCGTACGGAAAAGTTATCCCCGCCGGCATGGAACGCCCCCCACGCGACATTGACGAGCCCCGCCTTTAGGCTCTAACGGACGACTCGGCGCGTTACCTTAACGACCGGAGATCTCAAGCGGGGTACAAAGAGTACCTCCACATAGGCTGCTATGCCTTCTTCGACATCTTCGCCAACACGGCAATTAGCGAGGGTCTAGACGCGCTGTCATCCGGCCCTCCTTTCTCCTATATTTGATACAAATTACCCCAGATTTCACGCATGTCGGTAGATGATACGAGGGCGTCGTAAGCTATTAAATAGCAAAGCTCAGATTCTCTGCCCGGCAGAGTCCATGTGGTCTCCGGGCGGAGTATATAGTCAACTTGCTTCAAATCTAGATGTCCATTGCAGACTTTACTTACACATGTGACAAAAGGCACACCCTAGTGGTTAAGCGTAAGTATAATGCGACTCGTTTGAACCATGCCTCGAGGTACCCCTCGATGACACGGGTAAAGCCTCGCGCAACGCTCCAAGCCTCCCGCGGCCGACAGTATAACCTAGCGGAAACCCTTAAGCCGGTGCCACCGAAGAGCACATACGCTCTCTAACTTGCACTTGCCTATCAAGCTCGCGCAATTGCAGTTTTGACTCTCATAGTCGAGCATGGTGTCGGGTTACATCGTCTCATGCGCACTCGTGGGCCTCGAGACACTTTCCCACGTTGTAAGTCGCCGTTGACCAACATGCAGCCCGAGAAGCGTACCTCCGCTGTTGGAGTCGACCCTCCGCCCGATGCAAGTGAACGACATACTACCGAACATATGGAAATCGCAGTTTCGGCCCTCGAACTCCGACTTTCCTAGCATGTTCAGGCGTCTAACACCGTCGCAAATGCACAACTTCAATGTTTAACATGCTCGACTGTGCCCACGAATCAACCGCCGTCCATTCCCCCTCACGCCACCATTGCGACTGAGGGTGGTAATGCGGCCCAAGAGACACCTAACAACATGATGAACGACGAGTCCGAGCTCCTCGAGCCCGGAATCGTCGATTTCTCCCCGTACGGAAAAGTTATCCCCGCCGGCATGGAACGCCCCCCACGCGACATTGACGAGCCCCGCCTTTAGGCTCTAACGGACGACTCGGCGCGTTACCTTAACGACCGGAGATCTCAAGCGGGGTACAAAGAGTACCTCCACATAGGCTGCTATGCCTTCTTCGACATCTTCGCCAACACGGCAATTAGCGAGGGTCTAGACGCGCTGTCATCCGGCCCTCCTTTCTCCTATATTTGATACAAATTACCCCAGATTTCACGCATGTCGGTAGATGATACGAGGGCGTCGTAAGCTATTAAATAGCAAAGCTCAGATTCTCTGCCCGGCAGAGTCCATGTGGTCTCCGGGCGGAGTATATAGTCAACTTGCTTCAAATCTAGATGTCCATTGCAGACTTTACTTACACATGTGACAAAAGGCACACCCTAGTGGTTAAGCGTAAGTATAAAGCGACTCGTTTGAACCATGCCTCGAGGTACCCCTCGATGACACGGGTAAAGCCTCGCGCAACGCTCCAAGCCTCCCGCGGCCGACAGTATAACCTAGCGGAAACCCTTAAGCCGGTGCCACCGAAGAGCACATACGCTCTCTAACTTGCACTTGCCTATCAAGCTCGCGCAATTGCAGTTTTGACTCTCATAGTCGAGCATGGTGTCGGGTTACATCGTCTCATGCGCACTCGTGGGCCTCGAGACACTTTCCCACGTTGTAAGTCGCCGTTGACCAACATGCAGCCCGAGAAGCGTACCTCCGCTGTTGGAGTCGACCCTCCGCCCGATGCAAGTGAACGACATACTACCGAACATATGGAAATCGCAGTTTCGGCCCTCGAACTCCGACTTTCCTAGCATGTTCAGGCGTCTAACACCGTCGCAAATGCACAACTTCAATGTTTAACATGCTCGACTGTGCCCACGACTCAACCGCCGTCCATTCCCCCTCACGCCACCATTGCGACTGAGGGTGGTAATGCGGCCCAAGAGACACCTAACAACATGATGAACGACGAGTCCGAGCTCCTCGAGCCCGGAATCGTCGATTTCTCCCCGTACGGAAAAGTTATCCCCGCCGGCATGGAACGCCCCCCACGCGACATTGACGAGCCCCGCCTTTAGGCTCTAACGGACGACTCGGCGCGATACCTTAACGACCGGAGATCTCAAGCGGGGTACAAAGAGTACCTCCACATAGGCTGCTATGCCTTCTTCGACATCTTCGCCAACACGGCAATTAGCGAGGGTCTAGACGCGCTGTCATCCGGCCCTCCTTTCTCCTATATTTGATACAAATTACCCCAGATTTCACGCATGTCGGTAGATGATACGAGGGCGTCGTAAGCTATTAAATAGCAAAGCTCAGATTCTCTGCCCGGCAGAGTCCATGTGGTCTCCGGGCGGAGTATATAGTCAACTTGCTTCAAATCTAGATGTCCATTGCAGACTTTACTTACACATGTGACAAAAGGCACACCCTAGTGGTTAAGCGTAAGTATAATGCGACTCGTTTGAACCATGCCTCGAGGTACCCCTCGATGACACGGGTAAAGCCTCGCGCAACGCTCCAAGCCTCCCGCGGCCGACAGTATAACCTAGCGGAAACCCTTAAGCCGGTGCCACCGAAGAGCACATACGCTCTCTAACTTGCACTTGCCTATCAAGCTCGCGCAATTGCAGTTTTGACTCTCATAGTCGAGCATGGTGTCGGGTTACATCGTCTCATGCGCACTCGTGGGCCTCGAGACACTTTCCCACGTTGTAAGTCGCCGTTGACCAACATGCAGCCCGAGAAGCGTACCTCCGCTGTTGGAGTCGACCCTCCGCCCGATGCAAGTGAACGACATACTACCGAACATATGGAAATCGCAGTTTCGGCCCTCGAACTCCGACTTTCCTAGCATGTTCAGGCGTCTAACACCGTCGCAAATGCACAACTTCAATGTTTAACATGCTCGACTGTGCCCACGACTCAACCGCCGTCCATTCCCCCTCACGCCACCATTGCGACTGAGGGTGGTAATGCGGCCCAAGAGACACCTAACAACATGATGAACGACGAGTCCGAGCTCCTCGAGCCCGGAATCGTCGATTTCTCCCCGTACGGAAAAGTTATCCCCGCCGGCATGGAACGCCCCCCACGCGACATTGACGAGCCCCGCCTTTAGGCTCTAACGGACGACTCGGCGCGTTACCTTAACGACCGGAGATCTCAAGCGGGGTACAAAGAGTACCTCCACATAGGCTGCTATGCCTTCTTCGACATCTTCGCCAACACGGCAATTAGCGAGGGTCTAGACGCGCTGTCATCCGGCCCTCCTTTCTCCTATATTTGATACAAATTACCCCAGATTTCACGCATGTCGGTAGATGATACGAGGGCGTCGTAAGCTATTAAATAGCAAAGCTCAGATTCTCTGCCCGGCAGAGTCCATGTGGTCTCCGGGCGGAGTATATAGTCAACTTGCTTCAAATCTAGATGTCCATTGCAGACTTTACTTACACATGTGACAAAAGGCACACCCTAGTGGTTAAGCGTAAGTATAAAGCGACTCGTTTGAACCATGCCTCGAGGTACCCCTCGATGACACGGGTAAAGCCTCGCGCAACGCTCCAAGCCTCCCGCGGCCGACAGTATAACCTAGCGGAAACCCTTAAGCCGGTGCCACCGAAGAGCACATACGCTCTCTAACTTGCACTTGCCTATCAAGCTCGCGCAATTGCAGTTTTGACTCTCATAGTCGAGCATGGTGTCGGGTTACATCGTCTCATGCGCACTCGTGGGCCTCGAGACACTTTCCCACGTTGTAAGTCGCCGTTGACCAACATGCAGCCCGAGAAGCGTACCTCCGCTGTTGGAGTCGACCCTCCGCCCGATGCAAGTGAACGACATACTACCGAACATATGGAAATCGCAGTTTCGGCCCTCGAACTCCGACTTTCCTAGCATGTTCAGGCGTCTAACACCGTCGCAAATGCACAACTTCAATGTTTAACTTGCTCGACTGTGCCCACGAATCAACCGCCGTCCATTCCCCCTCACGCCACCATTGCGACTGAGGGTGGTAATGCGGCCCAAGAGACACCTAACAACATGATGAACGACGAGTCCGAGCTCCTCGAGCCCGGAATCGTCGATTTCTCCCCGTACGGAAAAGTTATCCCCGCCGGCATGGAACGCCCCCCACGCGACATTGACGAGCCCCGCCTTTAGGCTCTAACGGACGACTCGGCGCGATACCTTAACGACCGGAGATCTCAAGCGGGGTACAAAGAGTACCTCCACATAGGCTGCTATGCCTTCTTCGACATCTTCGCCAACACGGCAATTAGCGAGGGTCTAGACGCGCTGTCATCCGGCCCTCCTTTCTCCTATATTTGATACAAATTACCCCAGATTTCACGCATGTCGGTAGATGATACGAGGGCGTCGTAAGCTATTAAATAGCAAAGCTCAGATTCTCTGCCCGGCAGAGTCCATGTGGTCTCCGGGCGGAGTATATAGTCAACTTGCTTCAAATCTAGATGTCCATTGCAGACTTTACTTACACATGTGACAAAAGGCACACCCTAGTGGTTAAGCGTAAGTATAATGCGACTCGTTTGAACCATGCCTCGAGGTACCCCTCGATGACACGGGTAAAGCCTCGCGCAACGCTCCAAGCCTCCCGCGGCCGACAGTATAACCTAGCGGAAACCCTTAAGCCGGTGCCACCGAAGAGCACATACGCTCTCTAACTTGCACTTGCCTATCAAGCTCGCGCAATTGCAGTTTTGACTCTCATAGTCGAGCATGGTGTCGGGTTACATCGTCTCATGCGCACTCGTGGGCCTCGAGACACTTTCCCACGTTGTAAGTCGCCGTTGACCAACATGCAGCCCGAGAAGCGTACCTCCGCTGTTGGAGTCGACCCTCCGCCCGATGCAAGTGAACGACATACTACCGAACATATGGAAATCGCAGTTTCGGCCCTCGAACTCCGACTTTCCTAGCATGTTCAGGCGTCTAACACCGTCGCAAATGCACAACTTCAATGTTTAACATGCTCGACTGTGCCCACGAATCAACCGCCGTCCATTCCCCCTCACGCCACCATTGCGACTGAGGGTGGTAATGCGGCCCAAGAGACACCTAACAACATGATGAACGACGAGTCCGAGCTCCTCGAGCCCGGAATCGTCGATTTCTCCCCGTACGGAAAAGTTATCCCCGCCGGCATGGAACGCCCCCCACGCGACATTGACGAGCCCCGCCTTTAGGCTCTAACGGACGACTCGGCGCGTTACCTTAACGACCGGAGATCTCAAGCGGGGTACAAAGAGTACCTCCACATAGGCTGCTATGCCTTCTTCGACATCTTCGCCAACACGGCAATTAGCGAGGGTCTAGACGCGCTGTCATCCGGCCCTCCTTTCTCCTATATTTGATACAAATTACCCCAGATTTCACGCATGTCGGTAGATGATACGAGGGCGTCGTAAGCTATTAAATAGCAAAGCTCAGATTCTCTGCCCGGCAGAGTCCATGTGGTCTCCGGGCGGAGTATATAGTCAACTTGCTTCAAATCTAGATGTCCATTGCAGACTTTACTTACACATGTGACAAAAGGCACACCCTAGTGGTTAAGCGTAAGTATAATGCGACTCGTTTGAACCATGCCTCGAGGTACCCCTCGATGACACGGGTAAAGCCTCGCGCAACGCTCCAAGCCTCCCGCGGCCGACAGTATAACCTAGCGGAAACCCTTAAGCCGGTGCCACCGAAGAGCACATACGCTCTCTAACTTGCACTTGCCTATCAAGCTCGCGCAATTGCAGTTTTGACTCTCATAGTCGAGCATGGTGTCGGGTTACATCGTCTCATGCGCACTCGTGGGCCTCGAGACACTTTCCCACGTTGTAAGTCGCCGTTGACCAACATGCAGCCCGAGAAGCGTACCTCCGCTGTTGGAGTCGACCCTCCGCCCGATGCAAGTGAACGACATACTACCGAACATATGGAAATCGCAGTTTCGGCCCTCGAACTCCGACTTTCCTAGCATGTTCAGGCGTCTAACACCGTCGCAAATGCACAACTTCAATGTTTAACATGCTCGACTGTGCCCACGACTCAACCGCCGTCCATTCCCCCTCACGCCACCATTGCGACTGAGGGTGGTAATGCGGCCCAAGAGACACCTAACAACATGATGAACGACGAGTCCGAGCTCCTCGAGCCCGGAATCGTCGATTTCTCCCCGTACGGAAAAGTTATCCCCGCCGGCATGGAACGCCCCCCACGCGACATTGACGAGCCCCGCCTTTAGGCTCTAACGGACGACTCGGCGCGTTACCTTAACGACCGGAGATCTCAAGCGGGGTACAAAGAGTACCTCCACATAGGCTGCTATGCCTTCTTCGACATCTTCGCCAACACGGCAATTAGCGAGGGTCTAGACGCGCTGTCATCCGGCCCTCCTTTCTCCTATATTTGATACAAATTACCCCAGATTTCACGCATGTCGGTAGATGATACGAGGGCGTCGTAAGCTATTAAATAGCAAAGCTCAGATTCTCTGCCCGGCAGAGTCCATGTGGTCTCCGGGCGGAGTATATAGTCAACTTGCTTCAAATCTAGATGTCCATTGCAGACTTTACTTACACATGTGACAAAAGGCACACCCTAGTGGTTAAGCGTAAGTATAATGCGACTCGTTTGAACCATGCCTCGAGGTACCCCTCGATGACACGGGTAAAGCCTCGCGCAACGCTCCAAGCCTCCCGCGGCCGACAGTATAACCTAGCGGAAACCCTTAAGCCGGTGCCACCGAAGAGCACATACGCTCTCTAACTTGCACTTGCCTATCAAGCTCGCGCAATTGCAGTTTTGACTCTCATAGTCGAGCATGGTGTCGGGTTACATCGTCTCATGCGCACTCGTGGGCCTCGAGACACTTTCCCACGTTGTAAGTCGCCGTTGACCAACATGCAGCCCGAGAAGCGTACCTCCGCTGTTGGAGTCGACCCTCCGCCCGATGCAAGTGAACGACATACTACCGAACATATGGAAATCGCAGTTTCGGCCCTCGAACTCCGACTTTCCTAGCATGTTCAGGCGTCTAACACCGTCGCAAATGCACAACTTCAATGTTTAACATGCTCGACTGTGCCCACGACTCAACCGCCGTCCATTCCCCCTCACGCCACCATTGCGACTGAGGGTGGTAATGCGGCCCAAGAGACACCTAACAACATGATGAACGACGAGTCCGAGCTCCTCGAGCCCGGAATCGTCGATTTCTCCCCGTACGGAAAAGTTATCCCCGCCGGCATGGAACGCCCCCCACGCGACATTGACGAGCCCCGCCTTTAGGCTCTAACGGACGACTCGGCGCGTTACCTTAACGACCGGAGATCTCAAGCGGGGTACAAAGAGTACCTCCACATAGGCTGCTATGCCTTCTTCGACATCTTCGCCAACACGGCAATTAGCGAGGGTCTAGACGCGCTGTCATCCGGCCCTCCTTTCTCCTATATTTGATACAAATTACCCCAGATTTCACGCATGTCGGTAGATGAT
>JAPMLY010002113.1:0-61674 GCA_026401115.1 Tetraselmis chui
GAAAAGGAATCAAATTGGAGGAAGGAGGAAAGAACCCCACATGCCTGAGCCCGAGGAACATGAAGGCACGCCACAGCATCAGCACTGCCCTCATGCAAAGCGTCGCGAAGATAGGAACCCAGAGTACCATGAAGAGCATCAGAAAGACGTTGCATGAATTCTCGCCGCACATCCCCCCAAAAATGTCGAAAGGGGGACGAAAACGAATAATCAAAATATTCTTACAAGAAAAAGCAGCGCAGACTACCAAGCAAAAAGACGGTACATTAAGGGTTTAGGGTTTGGGCTCTCACATGGACGAAAACGAATCAAATTCGCATAAATCCGAGTGAGCAAACCTATAGGTACGGAGGTATCCGTACTGGACTTCACAAAGCCCTAAGACGACGATGTGAAGGCCAAGAAATAAAAGTAATTGTTTACAACTTACGTATTTTTCACGTGGGTTTGCTCATTTGCTGCGGTAGCCGGTGGTAGCCCACACGGCACACGCGGGTCGTAGCCGCAGCAGGCGAGCGTCGGAGGCTGCTGGGTGACACACGGGTGGCAATAAAACCAATGTTACGGAAAGAATTCAGTGGCATTGGCGTAGGCCTGAGAGTGCCGAGCTCAGAACGTCAGAAACGGCGACAACAGAGGCACAGCGACCTCCGACTCGACAACTGCTCGCATACGCTGCCACCGTTGAAAATAATTACCGCCAACAGCCGCTGCAGGATCTTTAGAGGTACAAATCGCTTAGAGATGGATAAGATGGATGGCTAGCTCAAGGACGGCGGCTGCTGCGGGTGATGGCGTCCGTTGCTATCGCCGTTTGCTGCGATGTCTGCGCCTGAACGCTCCCGGATACCCAGCGCGGCCGCCGAGCGATCCAGACGACCACTAATCACGGTCGCCTGGTCGCTCAGGGCCTCCAGTCGTTTCTGGAGAGCGACCACCCGAGTAGGGACATCCCCACAGTCTGCTAGCTCACGCAAGCCCGCCAGCAGCGCGGCTACCTGAGCCCGGCTAGAGCCCACTGCCCCCGCCAGCGCCGTCTGTCCTTCCGACGCCGCTGTCAGTTTGGCCGCCAGCGCCTCTACAGTCTCCTTCAGCGGTCCGTCATCATTACATGTATGCTTGCACGGGCCGCCCCCGACGCCAGGCCCTTCTTTCTCCCCGTTGCCCTCCATACCCTCGCCGTCGGTCCTCCGACGCTCTCCCGTCCCTGTGAAGATCCAGCTCGACGGGCCGTCATCTGTTGCTACTCTGTTAATCATGGCGAGGTATATATCCTTTGCCTTTATTATCGTCGTTAATAAGCTCTCCAGCCTCTCCCATCTACGAGTACTACTTTACGAGTACTCTCATTCACTCTACCTACAGATACTGGTATACTGCAGGGCGCGCCAAAGCGCGCGCACGGGGTGAAGAGAGAGTGGAATTCCCCTCATCGTAGTCAGATATAATGAAGGACGCATACAAACTTTATTACAATATCATGTGTAGGAATGTTAAAGTCAACAGCTCCTCGGGGTCAACAGCTGTCGGGAAAGCCATGTACATAGGGCTTCTGCATGGATAATTTGTGTGCAATATCGGCGACAACATCTCCCGCTCGGGCCGTCCGATACGTTCTTTCGTGGTTAGAAACTGTTGGATATAGTCCTACTTTCGGGGAGGGGGGGGGGGGGGGGGGGGGGGGGGGGTGAGGAGCGTGTGGTGGCGAGGAGAGCACCGCCGGATCAGCGGTGGGACGCGGCATTGGCGATGGCGATGGTCAGCCGGGCAGCAACGCCATGAAAGGGCGCTCGCTAGCCGTCGACCAACCATGTGCCAGTCGAACATTCCCGGGGGGCGAGGCACGACATCACACATGCCGGTGATCGGTCGCAAGCGGAGAAGCGGCTAGGTGAGGCGGCGGCGATCCTCGGGAATAGCCGCCGTTGGAAAGCCATGGACGGAGAGCTTTTTTGGAAGCAAAAATAATGTCCGTACCCGGCGTAGAGGTTACAACCCTGCCCCACCCCGCGGATATCCCTTAGTTCTCCGAGCATGGATCGGAAACGTATGCACGGACACGGGAGCGGCTACCGTCCTACGTGCAACTGATACGGATGGGCCCACTATTCTTTGGGGGGGCGTGAGGAGGGTACGGGCGTAACTACAACGCTGGATTTTGAAGCTTGTCGGGAAGCAACACCATGGCATGGCGCTCACTAGCGGACTACTACGTCGCCAGGCTACACCTCCCGGGGGAAGGAGTTTGCATGAGCGGCAAGGAGGATGGTCGCGACGGGGGGAGTGACACGATCTAGCACCCCGCACGGAGGGTTTTGATTTACTTCCGCACACTTGCGGCCCGAAGGATCCGGCTACGGTGAATTGCCGCCCCCCTTTTCGACACCCACTACCGTTTGATAAACCTATATACATAGAGTGTGGGCCTGGGTGAGCGCGGAGGCCCACACTCGAAACATGGTTGCTCGGTGGACGCGCGATCAAAGGGGGGAGGGTACGGGCGAATGTCGAACTACCAATAAGGTACGCGGGTAAAAAACCGACGACATGAGCGGGGAAAATTCAAGCGCGGAGGCAATAGCGCGAGCTTTTCCCTCTCTCTTTGTGTCTCGGTCCCCCTCACTTGACCTTGATGTGACGGGGGACCTCGACAAGGACGAACGTCGCGTAGTAAGGAGCGGCAAAGACCTTGGGGCGGGGTCTACGGGATGCGACGGCGGAATCAACGAGCATCTACATGAGGAGGGGTTTTCTGCCAGCCGCTCCCCTCCTATCTTCGGCAAGACCGAAGTCACGCGGGAGCTAAGTTAGGCTAGCCCGTCGTCCCTCCCGAACGCCGATCGGCCTAGGCCGGTCGGCACCCCGGTTCACTGGGAGCGGGCCGGGCATCGTGAAGGTAGAATAACAATTTAGTTTTGCATTTCTTGAAAAGTGGATGTATATTTTTATATATGGTTTTCTTTGTTACAGATAATGTTTCTGTTTTATGTTGTTTTTGTTTGAGCGGGGGGGTTGTGGCATTGAAATTGAAATTGAAATTGTTTACAACATGTACCGGGTGAAACCGGTTGCTGTCTATGGGCCCTCCCAATTATGCCATTCGGGAGACTTGCAAGTCGGGGCTAGACCGTTAACCGCATATATCCAACCTCTCTCATGGGTGTTGGGGGTATTTTACTCCCCATCGGGGAGTATTACGTGCGTCGTGGTGGCAGCGTGCACTTAGGAGCGTGCGTGGGTGCAGTGTGCGGAGGTGCGGCGTGTGGTCGTGCGAGATTTGATGCGGTATATATGAGGAGGAGATTATGCGGCCATTGTACTGTGTGTGTGTGTGTGTGTGTGTGTGTGTGTGTGTGTGTACCTTTGTGGAGTTGTGCGTGGATGTGTGATGTGTTGAGTCGTGTTTTCAAGATGAGTTCGCCATGAGGGTCTGTGCGGAGGGTGAGAAGTAAGGCTCGACTTATGATGGTGGATGAGTGCGGCGTTCATGTGCGGCTCATGATGATGTGAAGGATGCCGATGTCGGTACTTGGCAAGTGTTGGCGAATGGCATTGGCGAGGGGGTGTATTTGTCGTGAATCAGTTGGGCTATATGGGAGAGGTTGTGGTCCGTGGAGTACTTCCATTCCCCTATCTAAATCGTTTTAATCGTGGAGTAACGGCGGTGGCCGTTTGTGTGGCCCACGAATTTTGGTTCGAGAAGTCGGATGAAATCGGGTTTGTGCGCCGGGGGTCAGCAACAAGGCGGGTGGGCATGTGGGTGGGTTGGGGAGGGTGACAGTCAAGCGGGGTGTGGGTGGGAGTGGGGGATGTGAAGGATTTGATTGTGGGCTATGGCCATTGCTGCGGTTGCTTACAGTTTTTTAACCCATGAGGAACGTCGGCACACATTGCACATAGGTGCATCGACAGTTGAACCTAGTCGAAGAGTACCCGGTCCAACCGCAGGTCTTAGGTGTCCCATATGGCTGAGCTATAGGCGGCCGATAGACAGCAGCCGGTCCAGATTGCTGGTATTGTTGTAACCAATTTTCGAAAATTTTTAGCTAAAGATAGAAACTTGAGCCAATCGTCGTTTTGTTTGTGCATGAAAGCACGTAGCATATGTTCGATTGTTTTGTGAGTACGTTCGATTTCTCGGTCGGTTTGTGGGTGAGATGAGATGTCTAAAATCAGGAAAGCAAGCAAGGTGGGGGAGAATTTATGTGAATTGAGCAAAGTATGAAGTGGACTTGTTTTGTGAAAGTGTCAACGAATGTGGTAATGCAAACAAGATCATCAAAAGGGGACAGGCAAGTAAGAAAATCTATACTTATGTTGTCATATGGGCGGGTAGATTTTGGGTTAGGGAACAATGGGGGTCAAGGGGTTTGGAAGTAGGGCTCTTAAAACGTTGGCAAGTTGTGCATTGTTTGCAATATTGCGTAGCAAATTTGCGCATTCTAGGCCATCAAAACATTTTAGAAACATTTAGAAGAGTTTGATCGGCGGCTAGGTGTTCGGTGGTAATGTGGTATTCATGTACGACGAGTTCAAGCAGGATATTGTCATTTGGTAAACAAATGTTATCAGCCATCCAGTAAAGGCTATCCGTGGGGTCAACATGGAAGCCGTTGGGGAGAGTGTTATTGCATAACGTTAAGGTTCATACGGATCCCACTATGTTAGCTCAACTCCCCAACGGCAACGGCGGCCTCCTTTCGGATGCGGGTGTCTTACACTACCATGGCATCCGATTTTGAAACTTGTTCTAGATACCGTGGTTTTGTGTTTGTTCAGCGTTTTTAGCCCCCCGTCTCCCGCTGCCGCTCTGAACCGCGAAGATAAGATCACGTTCAACGCGCTTTCGGAGGAAGTCCGAAGTCGCCCGATATGTATACGCTTCATTCCGTTTGGGGTCAACAAAATTGGCGTTCTCAGTGGCCACGCCACGGCTTTTTTTATAGCGTTGACCAAACATGCAGCCGCATATAAGCGGATCCATCATGCATGTGGGCAAAGTGTTGGCTTCACGGTGCCCAAATGCTTCTTTCGTCGCACATGTCGCTTACGCGAATAACGGCTTGCGCGGGTTATCCGTAGCGGCGGAGGAGTGTGAAGGATGCTTCTGCCTCCGCTGGTATGCCTTCTTTCTTCAGCCACGGCTTTCTTCAGCCGCGCCAAGGGCCGCAAGCGTCTCCGCTTTTCCTCGCGCGATGTGTGAGGCCCGGGTTGCTTGTCGCCTCCGCGTGTTATTTTCCACGGTTGTGTCGGGGATCCTAGTTTTTCCTGCGTCTTCTTTCCTAGGTTTGTGCACAATGTAGTGCTTGCATTTGCTTCCTTTTATCTCGTGACCGTCGTGTCTTTCACTTCGCGAGCTTGTTGTCAATCTTTCCCTTTCAGCCCCCCCCACCCCAATAAGCAACGTCTTGGTGTCAATGCTACTTCGTGTAATTCCAATATTCAAGCCCGCAAAGATTATCAGAAAATAACAATTTATCCCTTCTTGTTTTCCATTCTACCGTGCGTGAGTTACAAGTCTTTGCTTGTAATTGAAAGATCAAGAATTTGTTTTTAATGACATCACATCTATTTCATAGACTGTAACCCTTCTATTGCGAACGATGTGATTTGGCCTAAGTCCGCAGATGAAAGTTAGTGAGTCCATTGATGAATCGAACGCACTGAAGATCATCCGTAAGAGGTTGTCGAGACCTTCGTAAAAAGTCGTTGAACATCTGTGCGTAGGTGGCGTAACTCAGGTTTCCTTGCGTAAGTCCTAGCATGGCATTAATTTCGCCATCCCGGATGTTAGGCAACATGGACGTCTTGCGAATCTCGACCATCAGAGAGTCGAGCGAGTCCGAAATAGAAGCATGCTGCTTACGTTTAAGCCACCATTTCTTAGAGGTCCAGAGCACTTAGACGTAACCCACACAACACCGTTGTAAGGAGGATTGTGGGTAATTTGGAACACCAAGAACTTGGAACAAAATCTTATAAAAGTAGCTGTAACTTTTCATAAGAATATCGAATTCAAATTCCGAATATATGACAAGAAAACTACAGTTTTCGGGATGTTCGGGGAGCCTTTGACCGGCTTTATCCACTTTTAAACAATAAGTGAGTTATGCCTCGGGAAAGATGGGCGATGCGTGAGGAAAATCGCCTTCCGACCCGCTCAGAATCTTTATGGCGCAGCAGCTAGGCGCCAAAAAGGGGCCCCGACTGGCTCTAACCCACAGTTATCGCCGCTTTATTAGTAAGGAAACTTGTGTGTGCGAGTGATGAGGTGCTTCGGGTCATTGGGGCGAGGCACCAGCGCGGCGATGGTGCGGCGTTATCGACCCCATGTGCGTGTCCCTACGTTTTTCCCCAACTCTGCTCGCCGTTGTCGTCCTTAGTACGAAGTGAAAGGGGCGACAACGGAGTCCGGCGAGGAAGGTGCAGCCGAGAAAGGGGACGTAACAAGATTGGCGCGGTGTTGAAGCCGTTGATGTTGTTGTTGCTGTTGAGAGGGCAACAAGAACAACGCAAAGGGCATGACAACTCGCCGCTCAAGCCATGGAGGAGGATCGAGGGGCACTCCTCACCATCTCCGATAAGCGGCCCAACCTACGAGCGAAGAAATCGGACCTTCAATAGCTACGACATCCAGCGGTAGTGGTGACAGTTGAGGACGCAGATTCCGAAGTGGAGGAGGTTGACGAGCAGGACGAGAAAGCAAGCATACAAGATAGTCACGACCCCTGCGCTGTAGCACTGACGAACCCAAAGGCAATATGCGAGGCAAAGGAGGGTGCGTTCAAGCGGAATCCACCTCATCGGTCAAGGCAGCTGCGGACGCGTTGTGCGCCGCTGCCATGGTGGTAATAGTGACAGCCTCCGAGAGAGAGAGAGAGAGAGAGAGAGAGAGAGAGAGCGGAAGCAATGAGCCGTAGCTGCGAACCGTGTAGCGGCTCGCGTGCGTGTTGCCGCAGCGCTAGAAGGCGTAACTAACCTTTTTTGACTGCCTTTTGCCCGTGCGCCTCGCTCCAGCCAGCCGATAGCACCACTGCCTGCCCGGTGGCGGCGTGCATGATGGCCGATGTCAAGTCCGGACAAGTGATACCGGGCTGTTGGAGATACCGTGGAAACTGTTCCAAATTCATGAAGTCGCCCGTTTCTATCACCCTACGTTCCACTCTTTGACCGGGCCTAGCGCACTCAAAACTCGTAATTCTGTTGCAAATAATACATACCTTATAGGTTGGTGAAGGCTAAACTGTTCCAACACACGACCATGCTCCTTACGAGTTGGCGTTTATCCCGAGCATGGCGAAGCGTTGAGGTTGCGCCTCGAGCTTGTCTTCAAGCTCGCGTGCGGCACGGCTTGTTTGGTAGACACAGTTAATTATGATGTGTCTCAGTGAGAGCTAAACTCCAACCAGCAAAGTTGGTTGCAAGGGCCGGAACTCCCATGAGTAAATCAGTCGAGGTTTCTCCACACATTTGATTAATGTACCCCTTGATCAGCATCCACAAAGACTCAAAGAGCCATAATCAACAGATGTAAAACGGGGGCAAAAGCAAAGAAGCCTCGGTAACGAGGTGTCTTCGTGAGAGAACAATTGCTTAGAAATTAAAGCGCCTCGAAAAGCATCCCATTGAGTCACGTAACCAAAGTGAAGTAACTCGAACTGACGTTGAGAAGCATGAAGTGACCCCGTCTTAGATGGCGTAAGCAAAAGACCGTCCATGTCAATCGCATGTGGAACGACGTCAGTACCATCATGAATAACGGTCGATTGGGCCGTAACAGCGTGCGAGACCTTAGCTAGGGTTCGTAGGTTAGGTGGCACGTAAGGTATCGGAACAAATGCCGAGAAGACGTTAACATTTTGGTGTTCCCCTTCATGTAACGACACTTGAACCGGCTTGTTACTCAACACGGTAAAGTCGTCGGGAGTCAAAGTAAGGCCAGCTTCCTCGAACATTTCGCATACGGCAGCATCGATAGGCTCTTCGTTAGGTAAAATCGAACCAGCAGGAAACCCAGTTTCACCGGTACGGGGTACACGTTGTAAGACGAGCTTAATGTTAGAAGCTTTGGAACCTCCGACATGCAGTACGACGACCACTTAGTTACCAAGTCCAAGAGAAGCCATCTCGAATTAATCAATCAACGCCGTACGAATCAAACAACAACGAAAGCTTGCGTCGACCAAAGAGCTCCGAAACCAGTGTCGCAGTTTGCCTTATGTGAGCTAACTGCAGACACAAATATGATCTGTTTTTGTTTGCTGCTGATGTCATAATTGCAGATGGAGGGAAAGAAGAGGAGATGTTTTGACTGTTAGTGTTTAACATTAGAATGTAATCGAACAAAGGGACTATTAAAAGGTTATGTCATCTCCATGTAATGTACTAGGCTTAAGTAGCTAGCTTGCACATGCTCTCGCTTGGTCCCCGTACAGTGTGCTAGGGCTTTCCAACCGTTGCGAATCAGACTAGCGACGCGGCTCCTCGTGCCTTGGGAATCTATGTGTTTGCATTGGGAGTCTCATTATGCGCGTCGTCTAGCTTGTTAGACTAATTGTGCGTACCTGTATGTACCGGGAGCTACTTGTAGTACAATGCGCATCAATACCCTCGCTAAATCGCAGTAGCGACGTACCCACGATGTACGTCCTTCCGATGGAAAAGCACGAATTGGATTTAGTAACGAGTACATGTATAATGCAATACAATGTAATGTTGCAAGACTGTACTCGTCACATTATATTTGTTAGAGTTGGAAGTACAATGGTTACACGGGTAGTCGAGCCGGCCCCGATGAGGGGTCAACAGTGGGGACAAAGGAAGTAAAAACAAGAAATGGCGGCCGGCAAAGGCACCGGCAGGGCCTGCCGACCGCCAATAACGGAGAAGAAGAGTACCGCTATTAGTAGAACACTAATAAGTACTAAGATAAGGACTAGCTACCTTGTACATAAGCACTAGGTAGTGCAATGCTAGTGCTAACAATGTGGGGTGGCAGAGTTCCACATCGATTCCCGCGGGTACTGGTACCTATACCAATCGGCACTTCGGGGTCCCGAAAAAACCCCGAACGCGGACATCGGAATGCTTCATAAATTGCAGGCCTCTGTTGGGAAATGTGCAGACCTGTGCGTAGACCTGTGATGATGCGCTGCTACAGGTATGTAGCTATTGGCCTTCCATCTGCGGACGAATGGCCTTCCGCGGCGCACATTCGACCGCAAACTTCGGCGCCCATTAAACATTGAATGCAGTAGTGCGTGCTTCTTTGCCGTTCGCGGACGCCGGAGGCTGTTGGCTACGCATTGCTGGAACACCCCCCCCCCCCCCCCCCCCCCGGCGCTCACGCGGCTCGGCTACCCACCGCAAGCCCTCCATCAATAGCGTATTCGTCCCGTTGAGGTCGGAATGTAACCCACTAATTTTACCGCTGCTAGTGTGACTCCAGTGATTATAATGCATGGGTGGGGGAGGGGGGGGGGGAGACATATTTAGTCGCCGGGAAGTAGGGAGGAGTCGAAAGTGGCATCATGGATGCGGCGGAGCACCCTCCTCCGCCTCCAACCGGGGCTAGAACTCGGAACCAATCGACTAGGCGGGGTCCGCAGCTATGGAAGGGTATTCTAAAGCGCGGCCTTGTCGACATAAGTGTTCAGCAAGGTGACGAGCAAAAAACACTCCTTGGCGCATCGAGCACTAAACACTCGGAGCGCGTTCCGGGAACCGGGCGCTTCAAAAAGGCCAAACGTCCTGGAAACAGCACCATCACCGATAACAACGACAACTCACCAGAAACAGCTAGCGACTTGCGCATCCGGTTCCTCGAGCGAAAAGTGCAGGAGTGGCAGGCCAGCACACAGCGGGAACGATTGGCACGGCAAGTGCTCGAGGAGGACATCTTAGCGAAAGTTTCTGAGATAACATTGCTAGCGGAAGCGTTAGCGAACGCACAGGATGAGGAAAGGGTGCAGCGGCAGCGCGACGTAGAGTTCTCAGCGGTGGAGGGAAAATTGAGTGAGGCGATAACTGATAATAAACAGCTTAAGGCTACAGTGGCTAGCTTAAAGAGGAAGGTACACGAAGTCCAAGCTGCTGGTCATGTCGCCGGATTGAAGCACAGGCGGGCTGCGGTCGAGCTTCACGAAGAACTCGACGTCGCTATGGGTCAAAAGGGTTCGGCGAAAAAAGAACGCCGCATCACCATGCCAAAAGCGTTCACCAACTCGACAGCAGCAAGGGTTGCACGTGACATCTCGGGCTTGTTAAATGACTGTAAGCCCCTCGCGAGCTCGGTGACCGAGGGGGAACGGCTACAAGCATTCGTGGCGGGTCGGCTGCAAAAGCGTTTCGGTGATAAGGGAAAGCCGCCGAAACCGCGGACGCAGCCAACCCAGCTTCAGCAACGGCGTCAGCAATCAGCCCAGCAGGAGCAACAGCAGCAGCGTCAGCAACAGCAGCCACAGGAAATTTCAAGAGAGGAGGCGGACAGACCGTCGGGAGTACTACAACCGTGCTGCAAACGAGCTGTTAAGCGAGCCGTGGAGGACGTCGAGGAGTTCTGGTCGGCAAGGAAGGGCAGCAGCATTAAGTCAAAGCTACGCATAAGCTATAAAAAGACGCAGCGCCTAATTCGTCTCACCGGCCAGGAATTTGACGCGGATAAGGGGTCCTATGTCCCGTACGTTCTCCCGTCGTGTGGTCTCCCCGCACCGCAGATGTCGAGCAACATGTCCGTGCGGCAAATCCGGAAGTTCCGGGAGGAGTTGAACTTTGATGCGGGAATGGACTACAGTTATCAAGACGGCGTATTGCATTCGCGTTCAGCCTCGAACATAACCGCAGCCCACTTGAACTTGCATAGTTGCGTGGCCAAGAAAATATGGGACTTGAAGGAGCACCTCGACTTCGCGAACGAGGTGTTCTTGCAGAGCACGACGGACTCAGCCCAAACATACCGAGGATGCAAGCAAACCACGAGTGCTGTCAAAGTGGTAAGGCTCGATGGGGTCGGCAACAACAGCCCCCTCGCTCACATACCGGCGCTATTATATGAAGGCGACGATGCGTATGAGATCGCGAAAGAGCTTGGATGGAAATACTACGACGAGCTAAATAAGATTGCGAGGGACGGCGTGGAGCTTCCGGATGGGACAACGGTGATACCGCATCTGTGCGAGGGGGGCGACAATAAGTACTTAAACGCCACCGGGGGGGGATGCGGATGCGGAGCTGAGTGCGGGTGTAATTGCTGCACGAGTCGGACATCCAATTTTCACCTCCCGTGGGAGTCCCTTGTGCGGCGGGGGGTGATCGAGAGGACTCTCGAATGGCAAGTTATGGCGGCGCACGCGGAGCTTGAGGGGAAGGTGAAGTGCCCCTACGTATGTCCGTGTTGCAAGAAGAAAGTCACGAAAGAAGGGGAGCATGGGCCAACCTCCGCCACAACCAACGCCCGGCTCACTTGGCAGCGGCAACACAACTCCCAAAGGTACATGCACGTCCCGTTGCTACACATCGACCCATCCCGCCGCATTCCGGACTTGCTCCACATCAACCTCCGGGTTGTTGCCCATCTCTACTGGCAAACCGCCCAACGGCATTGCGGGACGAGCGAAGCGGACATCGAGGCGCTTCAAGATTGGATGTTGGCCACCATTGGCATCAAAGTATCATCCAAGAAGAGGCAGTCTAAGAAGCAAGATTCGGTATCCATTGGGCACCGGAAGGAGTCCTTCATCGGAGAGGAGTGCAACAAGCTGTTATTGTCACATGGGAAGCTGCTTGACTACGTCGCTGGGAAGTACAAGCTCAATAATGCAGACGTCACGAAGGCGAAGATGGCTTGGAGGTCGTACCAACAGGTATGGGATCTATTGTTGACGCCTATACAAACCCTCGCCACCAAGGAGTTGCCACCCTTGTCGGATCGTAAGCGCCGGGCATCGCTTGTGAAGACACTTGCCGAGGCATTCGTGAAGGCATTCACCAACGCTGCAGGCCATTCGGATCACGCCACCGTTTACATGCATGTCCTCCAATGCCACGTGCCGGGGTTCATCGAACGCTACGGGGACTTGCTCAACTATAGTTGTCATGGGTCGGAGCATCTCCATGCCATCACAAAAGAGGCGTTCAAGAAGGAGACGAGCAAGCAACCGGGCAAGCGGTTGAAGGAGGGTTGGGGAGCTATCCATACTAATCTTCATCATCACGGGGATGTGCCCACTCCTGAGCGTAAGAAGCGGGGATCTTACAGCAACAAGGAAGCGATCGCACATGATAGTAGTGATGATAGTGATAGTACTCCGTGACGATACTGATATGCACATGCATGAGAATTGATTAGCACACAAACCCATAACATGGTTCTGCATTGCCCCCCTCCCCCCCCCCCCCCCCCCCCCCCATATGATGTGAGCATGAAGAACAAGTGTGATTCAAATTGGATTGCCTTGTGTTTGTTAAATGAACTCGCAGATTCACATATCTTCGCGCTACATGCGCGGGTTTATTTCACAGCACCAGTCACCCACTACCCCCCCTTCCACTTCCGGTTGACGCGCATGATTTGCTTCTCACGCGACCTATTATGCTCCTTGATTGCTTGGTTGTATCTCAACACAATAGGTTCCACTCTATTGTTCAGCCCCCCCCACTTGCCACGGCCACCGTATCCACGTCTAACTTTCCGGCCGCGGCGCGCCACACCCATACGCTCCGCCCTTTCCGCCCGTTCCTCCAGCATCGCACCCCCATCCGAATCGTCACGGTCACTGAAAGAGTCCTCGAAAGAATCCTCCTCCTGCGACTCGAATGCATCAACCGCAATCTTTAATTCGGGCTTAACAAGCCGAATAGCGGCAGATTTCTTACGCTCGGCGGCGGACAAAGCTTTCAACTTCTCTCCAATCCACTCCTGTATGGCGGTCTTGGGCATGTAGTACGAGGAGCTTGGCCGGAAGGGCCACATTCTAATGTCCGCCTCGTAGTCCACAGGCCAATCTATTTGTGCGTCATTTTGCACGGGAATGGTGACAACATTGTATTCTACCCTCACGGAAGTAGTATACGCTTGAAACCCAACTTTAGTACGGCAGTATGTCATGGTCACCGGTACCACACATACCGAAACCGACCCGTTCCCCGAAAAAGCGAATAAACCTTGACCTTTGCCGAAGTCTTGAAGCCGCAAGAAAGCCGCGAGAGTATCCATATCGACAAAACAATAGCCAAGACTGACGCGCTTCGAGTTCGTATCGGGCTCGAACTCTTGCGCGCTGGCCTTAAGGGCGATGGAGTGCATTGCGTCTTCGGGAACAGGGCCGTTCACCTCGAACCACTTGCCGGCGATGCCTGCCTTCGTGCCAGCGACACCTTTCCACATCTTCCAGCGGATGGTGTCACTAAGTGCCCTCACGTCATAAACGACGTGAGTCGTTATAGAAGTATTACATACGACGCACGCGGTCTCTTGGCACCTAAAGAGAGTGAAATAAAAAAACACACGAGTATGCTGCGTAAGCGAGAGGTAAATAACCTTAAAACATTGGAATGAAGCCGCGCGCAACCACCAAGCATAAACATACCTATAAAGACGGGTTGTGGTAACCCCATTTTCAGCTCCTATGGTAATAGCTTCCGTCTCGGCTAAGCAGCGCAAAACCACCTACCCTAAGAGAAATACAAAACTGCTCGGGCAAAACCATAGAAGACATATTAGGGAAGCAAGGCGCCCGCCGGCGGCGCAACGGCGGCGGCCCCGGAGGAGGGTGCGCTCGCAGGCCGTCGGCACCTACCTCTACCTCCACGCGGTGGGCGCTGGTAACCCCATAGCCGTGCCAGGCATGGCACGGTAGGGGGCTAAACGAGGTACCGGCAGCTGCGATCCGCGGGATCAGCAGCTGTCGGAAAGCCCTGTACGGAGGGTTTTGGAAAAACATAATATCCGTACACCAACACATGGATCTCCCGCTCGGCCAGTCCGATATGTCTTTTCGCGACTAAATACTCGCAGATACTCTTCCGACGATGGGGCGGGGGCGGCGTTTGCGAAATATTTTTTGGCGAAGAGGGGTACGGACGGATCAGCGGAGGGACGAAGGTGTTGGAGCTGGCGGCGGACAGCTGGGAAGCAGCGCTAGGGACGGCGCTCGCTAGCAGTCGCCAGCCCTGCGAGCGCCTCAGATCTCCCCTGGGGGCGAGGCCTGAGGCTACGCATGACGGTGGTTGGTCGCAGCCGGAGGAGCGGCACGGTCTGGCGGCGGCGGTCCTTAGGATCACCCGCCGCCGGAAAAGCCCGGTACGGGGGGTTTTTGGAAAAATTCCCGTACCCACCATCTTTTGAGGACCGGCGACTCGATCCCTGTGTTCTTCCTACCCCTTCCCTAGTCGGTACCCAGTTATCGATAGGCTGCCTCAGGCAGTGTGCCTAGGGTTATCGTAACGGCACACTGCTCGTAAAGGCGGCCCCCTAACAACGTAAACCACTGGGGGAGGGCACGGACGGCCACAGCGCGATCAGATAGGTGTTGGAGACAGACGGGAAAAGGACAGGGGACATGAGAAAATCTGGCTCGGGGGCAGGAGAGCCAGCCGGACACCGTCTGCAGCCTAGTTCTTTTCTCTTCTCAGCCCCCGAAGGAGGAGAGAAGACTCGGCTAGGTGGCGAGCTGCGTCGAGAGGAGCGGCTAATACCTCGGGCGGGGTTGAGCACGGATCGAGGCGGGACCGACGACGACCTTTGCGAGGGGGGTTTTTTACCTGCCTTTCCCCCCAAGCTCCGGCACGACCGGAGTCGCACATGAGCCGAGGTCAGGCAGGTTCGCCTCGACCAGCTCAAGCTGGACAACTCTGCTGATCAGCGACCCCGCAGCGGTTGGAGCAGGCCGCGTATCGTGGAGACTAGCGACATTTTATATTTCATACTTGTATGCAGACAGTACTTGTTTATGAGTATGTTTTAGACGGTATCGTTACTGCCATTGGAGAGGTTGGGATTAGTGGTTCACGGTCTACCTCAGTCTACTAAGTCCTGTATGGCATAGCATAAGGGGGGGCCCAGAGACAGCAGCCGGTTTATACTGGTATTGTTGTAAACAATTTCAAATTTAGGGAAGCAAGAATAGGGAGGCCTAGCTTGTCTCTTGGGAAAATAAGGTTGAGAACGCGAGATTTCAGAGAGAATCAGAGTCAGTGATATGGCTTCCTTACCGGTTTCAGCTTCAGGCGACCGCGAATGAAGGATAACACCGACTCCAGTTGGGGGCAGGATGTCGCCGGTATTCGCTGCGACGTCATCCTCATCTCCCATTAAAAACGATATGGAAGTTTCGATAAAAGAGGAGCTAAAGGGGTGAACCGCTGAGGTATTTCAGAAAGGGTACGGTGCGCTCTCGACAGTTGCGAATGGTGCGCAGAGCGACAGCAAAGAAGCACAGTTGGTCTGCGCGCAGGCCGAAAGCGGTTGGTACAGAAAATGACTTCGGGTAGTTTTCGGAATCGATATACCGGTACCTGTACCAGTACCGGTGGGAATCGATGTGTCAGTGCCGGATCATATTTGTGTATGGAAGAGGGCAAATGAGTAGACGAGTATGTTAAACCGTGCACACACGATCACTATGGAAGGTAACTAACGCACACGTAGTTACAATCATAGTCAAGCAAAAGGGACAGTCACAGAGACAACCACCCCGAGGCGTGGTGTCGGAACAACAGAAGTGGGAAATAATGGGATGAAATAAAAAACATTAAAAGCATAGGAAATAATGATATGCAAAACCAAATATTTTTTTGAGCTAAAACAACATCACTAAGATTCAATGAACCAACACAGAGTAAAAGTGTAATAAGACTAAGCACTAAGGAAACTTCATATGAAACCGTTTGTGCGGCTGATCGTAAAGATCCAAGAAACGCGTATTATTGAACCATGCAAACATAGTTAGTGTGGAAGATAACTTACGCAAACGTAGTTACAGTCACAGTCCCGCAAACGGAACATTTACGGCGACAACCAGCCTACATGCGTGGTGTCGGGACAACAACAAAAGTGAGAGAGCTGTAGCCTAGCGACAGCTCTGTACCGAGTCAAATAGTTTATCGGTATGTCCGATCTAGACATGCACAAATCATATCTAGAGTAGCTTACAGTAGCTTCTGCAACTAATACGTATTCGGTATTACTTACAACACTCCCCCTGAAGGTAGCTACGGGATGAAGTGTTGCATTGGGTCTTGTCCTCCAAGGATCGCACTTCGGTGTCTTGCTAGTGCAGGTCCTGGGAGGGGTTTGGTGAGCATGTCAGCCACCATCTGGTCAGTGGGGAGATACCTCAACTTGATGGTTCCTTGCTCCACGTGGTCTTTGAGGAAGTGCCACGTCAGACCGATGTGCTTAGTCTTCTCGTTGACCAAGGCATTATGGGAGTATGCAATGGCGCTTTGGTTGTCCTCCCAGATGGTGGTGGTTTCGGTGATGGGGAAGTTGAAGATTTCCCCCATGAGTTGTCGGAGGTGGAGTCCCTCCTTGGTGGCGTCAGCCGCAGAGTAGTACTCGGCTTCACACGTGGATTGAGCCACACAAGTCTGTTGTTTGGACTTGTAACTGACTGGCCCGCGTCCGAGGGTGAAGAGATAGCCGGAGCGAGACTTGCGGGTGCTGTTGTCGTTGGCCCAATCAGCGTCGGCAAAGCCTGTGAGTTGGAGGCTGTGGTCCACGCCCCCCCCCAACGTCAGGCGCATGTCGATGGTGCCATGGAGGTAGCGGAGGACCTTTTTCAGAGCATGCAAGTGTGCCTCGGTGGGTGAGGCTTGGGCAGAGCCGAGGATGCTCAATGCCGTGGAGACATCGGGGCGGGTACAAACGGCTGCGTACTGGAGGCTGCCCAAGAGGCTGGGGTAGACGTCCTTGGCCACCCCGGTGAGAGAGGGCGAATTCATGTGTGCGAGGCCGGCGAGAAAGCCCGGGTCCATCGGAAGTGACGACGGCTTAGAGTCGGACATGCCGTACTTGGCGAGTATGTCGCGCAGGTACTTGGACTGGTCCAGCGAGATTGTGCGCGTGGAGCGATCGCGGGTAATGTGCATGCCGAAAAGTTGGGAGAGGTCGCCTAGGTCCTTGATCTTGAACCGTGCTCCGAGTTGGGCTTTGAACGATGCGAGCCAAGTGGCATCATTGCAGGCCGCGGGAATGTCATCGACGTACATGGCAATCATGGCGAAAACGTGGCCGGTGCGGTAGATGTAGATGCACGGGTCGGAAACGCATTGTTGCCATCCATGGTCGACGAGCCATGCACGAAGGAGCATGTTGAACTCGCGGGGGGACTGCTTAAGGCCGTAGAGGCAGCGCTTGAGGTGACAAACCTTGGACGTTCCATCGGTGAAGCCGAGGGGCTGGCGGATGTACACATCCTCCCGGATGGGGGCGTAGAGAAACGCTGTGTCGATGTCAAGCTGGCAGAGTTCAAGGTCGCGGGCGGCTGCAATGGTTAGGAAAAGACGCAGGCTGGCCATGCGGATAACCGGGGAGAAGGTCTCCGTGTAGTCCAGTCCAGCGCGTTGACTGCTCCCCTTGGCGACGAACCGCGCTTTGAAGCGGGATACGTCGCCGGCTGTATCCGACTCGACTTTGAAGATCCACATGCTGTTAACGACCATGCGGCCTGGGGGGAGGTCCACAAGTTCCCATGTGCCGTTGCTGATGAGGGAGGAATACTCTTGTTGCATAGCTGCTTGCCAGTGGGGGGCTTGGGCGCTGTCCAGCGTAGCCCGGTTGGATTTTGGTTCCACACACTCTCGGGCGGAGAAGAGGGCGACTGCAGTAGGGGACATGCCGGCAGGTGTGTGTGTGGGGGACTCGTGATAAGGTCGGGGACGTGAGGGTGCTCAAATATGTCTTTTTGAGCATTGCCTTGTTCAGGATCACAACACGCTGTCACGAGGGTCGGGGGGTAGTCGGACAAGTGGGCAACCATATTGCCGTATCGAATGGGGTGTGAGCGGAGCCGAGCATGGCGAGGGGCTGCCGGGGGGGGTAGGGGTGTGGGTAATGTGAGGTCAATGGGGTGGGATAGGGGTGAGTCTGCGGGTACGTCTTCTGAAGAGTCGGTGATGACCGAGTCGACGGAGGGTTGTGTGTCGAAGCCTGGGGTGTCTTCCTGAAAGACAACATGTACGGAAGTGGTGATGCGACGCGTTTCCGGATTGTAGACACGATACCCGGGTGCGTCAGTGGGATAGCCCACCATGACGCCGCGAAATGCTTTTTCACTGAGTTTCCGACGTTGTTTGTCGGGGACCTTGGCGAAAACGGCGCAGCCGAAGACGCGGAACTTGGAGGCGTCGGGCACCGACGACGTAAGGAGTGTGAGGGGGACGCCCCCACTAGGTCCGACCGAACGACTGTACGTGCGGTTGCGAAGGTACACAACAGTGCTGACAGCGCACGACCACATGGAGTTGGGAACGGCCATGTTGTGGAGCATCGCCGATGCATTGTCCCGGATAGTGCGCCAAGGACGTTCGGCTTTGCCGAGCATGTGGTGGGCGTATGGGGCAGATAACTGAACTCCGACGCCGAGGTGTGCGCACATCCGGCGAGTGACAGCAGCTTCAAACACAGAGTCAGAGTCAAACTTGAGGACCGGTGCGAACGCGCTCGTCTAGGAGTGATGGCGGGCATGCAAGTGTTTGATGTCCAAGAGGATGGTTTCCAATTCCGAACATGCGTCGTCTTTAGACTTAAGGAACCGCACCCACATGTAGTTGGTGTGGTGGTCGATGACGAGCAAGCTGTAGCGGAGGCCATGTGGGGAGGGGACATTGACCGGGCCCCAGAGGTCAGCGGACATGTTAAGAAGGGGGTGGGATGGCTTCGCGCAAGCGGCTGTGTTGCGTGGTGCAACTGTGGCTTTGTGAAGTAAGCAAGAGTCGCACGAAACTTTGTTTACAGTGCTAGCTAACACAGGGCTAGTCGGGACACCGTGAGTATGCTGGGCCTGAAGGCTCTACATGTTTAGGTGGCCAAACCGACGGTGCCACAAGACGGGATCACACTAGGCAGTAAGGGCAACCTGAGGTGAGGGGTCAGGTGCCGCCGGTGCGGATGGGCTTGAAGGGAGGTCCGGCCGGTGGGGAAGGAGGTAGAGACCGTTTCCGGACGATTCTAGCACACCCATGCCTGTGGGTACCAAAAGCAAACCAGTGTCAGAGTTGGGGGGGAAGACGAATTTACATCCGCTGTGAGTTTGCATCCAGCTGACACTAAGTAGTCTGCCGATACGCTGAGCGGAGCGAGATGATAGGTCAGGGGTGTAGAGTGCATACACAGTGCGGTGACTGAGCTGGCCAGAGGCAAGTCTGACAGAAATCCGCACTGAGCCACTGCCCTTAACGTCAACGCCGACACCGCCCACGCGAGAGGGAGCGGAGGGGGGGGCTGAATTTCACGAAGTCATCTCGGAACGCGGTGAGGTTAATCGAGCATGCGGAATCAACGACCCAAAATTGTGATAGGTTACGACCCGGGGCGAGGGAAGAGGAGAATGCCACAGAGCTGAAAGGGACACTCACCTCGTCGTCATCGTAGTCATCAGCGCAGTCCTCGAGGGTGGGTAGGCAGTCGGTGTCATCAGCGGGGGCGTCGTCGGCAGGGACGTCGCTCAACAGCGCAGCGTGAGCATAGGTGGTGCCACCGGCGGCGCCGTACTTCGGGACGGTCATCTTACGCTTGGCGAGATTCCACCTAAGGATAGCGTCATCCGTGGCAGTGCAGGCGGACATGAGATGGTTGAGGCTGCCACAAACGCCACACTTGTTGGGTCGATGGCCGCGAGGATTACGGTGTGGTTGGCCTCGACCGCTGTTCGAGCCGCGGCCCGCAGCGACGAACGCGGAGATGGGAGGGGGTGATATGGCCGGAGCGGGTGTGTCCGGGGCAGGGTCGTCGTCCATGTTGTCTGCGAGGTGGAGAATGCTGGCCATCACTTCATCAGCCGACATGATGTAGTCCGTGTCAAAGGCGTTGATGACGCATTGCTTCGCCTGACCGTGTGGGCCGCTGCTAGAAATACCGCGCAGCATGAAGAGACCGAGGTTGTGGGGGTGGATGGCAGCGGAGCCTGTTGTAAGTAATACCGCATACGTATTAGTTGCAGATAACTACTGTAAGCTACTCTAGATATGATTAGTACATGTCTAGATCGGACATACCGATAAACTGTTTGACTCCGTACAAAGCTGTCGCTAGGCTACACCTCTCCCACTTCTGTTGTCCCGACACCACGCATGTAGGCTGGTTGTCGCCTTAACTGTTCCGTTTGCGGGACAACCATTTGGCATGTGTCGTTGTAGTCGTCAAAGGTCCGGCGCATGTAGTGGACATAGTCACTGAGTGACTGACCAGGGCGCTGTCTGATCATCAGGTTGTCCAGGAGGGACAAGGAGCGAGCAAAAGACCGACAGTCGAGGCGTTCACACAGGATGTCCCACGCGGCAGCGGCGCAGTCAGGGCGGGCTGGAGAAACGCATTTCATCGCCTGGTCAGCGCGCTGATTCGCGATGGCTGCATGGAGAAGCAGCGTGTAGGCGTAGTGCTTTGCTGGTTCGTCGAGCCAAACGCCGGAGTCGCGGATGGCCAGCTCTGGAATGAGATATGCGGCCTTGATGGAGAGGAAAGTAAGGAAGGTCCTCTTCCATTGCTTAAAGTCCGTGGTCGGGCCCATGACGGGGACCGACATCTTCATAGACCGGTTGAGGGTGTCCTTGTCGAAGCCGGGGGCTTCGTGTGCCGCCCGGTTGTTGACCACCGGGTCAATGGTGGGGCGACGACTGCCACGGGTGGCGGGGTCGCCACGCTGGACTGGGGGAGAATGCCGGCCATGGAAGGGAGGAGGTGGACCACCGGGAAAGGGAGAGCGGCCGGCCATGGTACGCGGCGGGCCGTACGAGTGCGGGTGGTTACGGTAGGGGGGGACGAGGTGAGAGGGCGCCTCCGGGATGTGAGGGCCGGGGTGGTGAAGGGCATATCCAGCGGGGGGGAAGGGGGGGTGGTGGGAGGTGATCAACTTGGAGGGCGTGACGCGAGGGGTCGTGGTGCGCATCGGCACGCGAGGGCTCGCGGGGCGCATCGGGACGGCGCTGCGCGACTGTGGGGCCGCCAACAAGAGCTGCAGGAGTAGCAGCAGCGAAGACTGTTTCTGCGTCCGGTGGGACGTATCCAGGCTGGGGATGCACAAGCAGGGGGAGGGTGTGCACGTCGTGGCTGACCCGGACGGGTTCGAGATGAGCATCGTGGCGGCGCTGAGCGACAGGGGGGTGCGGATTAGCACCCGCAGCAGCAGCAGCTGCAGCCTCGGCCGACTGCGAGTCGAGACGAGAGGTAATGCGCGCCATTTGCGCAACGAGCAGCGCGAGAGTATCCGGGGGGGAATCGAGGGTGCTCTGTTGAGAGCCTGAGTCATGGGAGTCAGGGGGTGAAACAGGCGGAGAGGCTGCAGGGCGAGTTTTTGGCGCCATTTCGACAGAGGCGAAAAAGAAAGAGCTCAATAAAATACATGCAGCGGTAAAAACCGCTAGCCGGACTCGTGCCTAACAGTGGTTTCGGAGAGACGGCCTGATGCCCGCCGACCCCTCGGCATGTAGCCCCGGGGTGTCTCAAAGCACCTTGCTGTATCCTCCACCCAGTGTGGGGCACAAGTCGAGGCCAAGGCCAGGACAGGTGGAGCGCTGCGCTGGCGGCTGAGTCGCTAAGATGATTAAGTATAAAAAAGGTAAGCTACGGCTGGCGTGCAACCTGTGGATGCGTATTCACCCGATAGTGCGCCCCCCCGTTCTCCAGCTTGGATCTGTGTGCACCCTGTCCACACACGACGAGTGCGTCGGTGTGGGTGGCTGGCTATCGCCGTCGAGTGGCTGACTTAAGAGGCGTGGTGGCGGGTTTTAAATCGCAGTTTATACTGGCGATACCGCCGACTACAAGGTGAAAGTACTAGGTTTCTATAGAAACTTGCCTTCTACGGGAGAGCTGTCGATCGTAGCTCGCCGAACCAGGTTGTCGCACGTGAGTGACGTGAGGTGGGGGCCCATAACCTATTGAACCATGCAAACACAGTTAGTGTGGAAGATAACTTACGCAAACGTAGTTACAGTCACAGTCCCGCAAACGGAACATTTACGGCGACAACCAGCCTACATGCGTGGTGTCGGGACAACAGAAGAAGTGAGAGAGCTGTAGCCTAGCGACAGTTATGTACCGAGTCAAACAGTTTATCGGTATGTCTGATCTAGACATGTACAAATCATATCTAGAGTAGCTTACAGTAGCTATCTGCAACTAATACGTATACGGTATTACTTACAACAGTAGCCTAGCGACAACTATGTACCGAATCAAACATTTTACCGGTATGTCCGATCTAGACATGCACAAATCATATCTAAATAGCTTACAGTAGCTATCTTCAACCAATAACTAGAAGGTATTACTTACAACACTCCCCCTGAAGGTAGCTACGGGGTAAAGCGTTGCATTCGGTCTTGTCCTCCAAGGATTGCACTTCGGTGTCTTGTTAGTGCAGGTCCTCGTAGAGGCGCAGTGAACACGTCGGCCACCATTTGGTCAAGGGGGAGGTACCTCAACTTAATGGGTCCCTGCTCCACGTGGTCCTTGAGGAAGTGCCACTTCAGACCGATGTGTTTAGTCTTCCCGTTGACCAAGGCATTCTAGGAGTACGCGATGGCGCTTTGGTTGTCCTCCAAGATGGTGGTGGTTTCGGTGATAGGGGCGTTGAAGATCTCCCCATAAGTTGGCGGAGGTGGAGTCCCTCCTTGGTGGCGTCAGCCGCAGAGTAGTACTCGGCTTCACAAGTGGATTGAGCCACACAAGTTTGTTGTTTGGACTTGTAGTTGATGGGCCCGCGTCCGAGAGTGAAGTGATAGCCCGAACGAGACTTGCGGTTGCTGCTATCGTTTGCCCTGTCAGCGTCGGCAAAGCTTGTAAGTTGGAGACTGTGGTCCGTGCCTCCCCCCTACGTCATGCGCATGTCGATGGTGGCATGGAGGTATCTAAAGACCTTTTTCTGAGCCTGCATGTGTTTGTCCGTGGGGGATGCTTGGGCGGAGCCAAGGATGCTCAACGCCATGGAAACATCGGGACGCGTGCAAACTGCCGCGTACTGGAGACTGCCAAGTAGACTTGGGTAGACGTCCTTGGCCACCCCGGTAAGGGGGGGGGGGAGTCATGTGCGCAAGTCCGGCGAGGAAGCCGGGGTCCATAGCGAGGGATGAGGGCTTAGAGTCGATCATGCCGTGCTTTGCAAGGATGTCGCGTAGGTATTAGGACTGATCCAGCGAGATGGTGCGGGCCGAGCGATTGCGGGTGATGTGCATGCCGAGGAGTTGGGAGAGGTCGCCCAATTCCTTAATTTTGAACCGTGCACCGAGCTGAGCCTTGAAAGGTGCAAGCCATGTGGCATCATTGCAGGCTGCGGGAATGTCACCCAAATTGAAATTGAAATTGAAATTGAAATTGAAATTGAAATTGAAATTGAAATTGAAATTGAAATTGTTTACAACATGTACCGTATGCGCCGGTTTTTCACCAAAAGCCGGATGCGTCGGCTGCTGTCTCTGGGCCCTCCCAACTATGCCATACAGGGAACTTACAAGTCAGGGCTAGACCGTTAACCACCTAGTCCAACCTCTCCAAGGGTGTTCGGGGGTTTTACTCCCCCCGGGGAGGGTGCAAGTAGAGGCGAAGGTTGTGTGCATTCAGGGTCGTGCGTGGAGGCAATGTGCGGATGCGCGGTGGGAGGTCGTGCGGGACTTGATTCGGTATATGCGTAGGAGGTGATGCAGCCATTGGACAGTATGCGTATGGAGTTGAGCAAGAATGCGAGATGTGTCGAGGCGCGCTTTGGAGACGAGTTTATCTGGAGGGTCGGTGCGGGCGGTGAGAAGGGAGGTGAGACTCGAGGCGGTGGAGGAGTGTGGTGTACCGGTGCGGCTCATGACTATGGGTATGATGTCGACCACTGTGCCTGGCCAGTGGTTTCTGATGGCGTTCGCAAGGGGTGTGTATTTGGTGCGTATGAGGTCAGCTGTGTGCGAGAGGTTATTGTCTGTGCAGTACTTCCATTCCCCTATCTGAATTTTTTTGATGGATGCGTAACGTCGGCGACCGTTGGAGTGACCAACGAATCGGGGTTCGAGGATGCGGATGAAGTCAGGTTTGTGTGCAGGGGGACGAAGTGGGGGGGGGAGAATCTCAGGTGGGAGGACGGCGGGGCACGAGGTGAGGGAATCGGGCGAGAGACCTTCGTCAGCAGCGACAAGGCGGGTGGGCATGTGGGTGGGGTGAGGTGGGTGGCAGTCAAGTGGGGTGCAGGCAGGGGTGGGGGAATCAAACGATTTTATGGGTTTGTTACCGAAGTCTGCGGTGATGGTTTCCCATCGCCCTCCGTTGTGGCGTTCCAGTAGGGAGAGTAGGAGTTGCAGAGCGCTGTTGTGTCGGTCCTGTCTTAGACCAGACATAGAGGGGCAGTTACCGGCCATGTGGCCGTTGCTAGTGAATTGGCCACATAGGGGGCAGCGCAGGGTGGGGTTGTGAGTAAGTAGGCGGGTGTTGTGGACACCCCACATGAATTCTTGTTTGTGTGTGAACTGGATATTTGTGAGGGTTGAGTGTTTTTTGTGGTAAGAGAAATCGGCGCCGTCCTGCGCGGCGCGGGCGAGGAGGGCACCGTGTTTGGTTGTTCGCGAGAGAGGAGTGTGTGTGTGTTTTGTGCTGTAGGTGTGTGCGTCGGATTTGAGGTTGGTGTATTTGTAGGTTACGGGGTCCCCTAGCGTTTGTGGGATGAGGGTGTATGGCCATGTCCAGTGGCCTATTGTGACTTCAGAACCTGTGGTGTATGTAGTATCGGGTGGGTGGCCATCCGCGACTTGGTTTGCGAGGGTGTCTGCGAGGTCGTTGCCGAGGGAATGGTTGTGGGCTTTGATTTTGCCGAGGTGTGTACGGATGCCTGCTTCGCAGCGGGTTTTAAGGGTGTGTGTGATAGATGAGAGGGTGTCGCGGTGAATGTTGTGGCGGTAGGCGGAAGGGCAGTTTAAGTAACCTTGTATGAGGCGGAGGGAGCACGCACTGTCTGTGAGGAGGTGGGTGTGGCCAAGTTGGAGGCCAATATCTATGCCAGCTAATTCAGCACGATTTATTGTATGTGAGGGAGGGGTAGAGGTCACCATGATTTTGACTCGGGTGTCCGAGGCGGGGTGGGTAGCTGCTGCTCCGAGGGGGGTCGAGCCGCCTTTTTTCGAGCCGTCCGTGTATACGAAGTCCTGCCAGTTCCAAGCAGGGGTGCCTCTGGTGGGGGGGTACGTTAGATGCACGCGGTCTGGGAGGGGGTATGTGAGGGGGTGAGTTGGGTTTGGGGGGCGGTGGTATATACCTGCTGAGTGGGGTGAGTATGTGACAAAGAGGTGTGGAGGAGGGGGGGTGATGATGGGGTTGGGGAGGTGAGTGTCGTAGATAGATTCGAGAGTGTTGTGAAGTGCGGTCATGGCTGCGGGTGACGGGAGGGTGGTGAGTGCGAGGGGGTTAGCGACGAGGTATATGTCGACCATCCATCGTGTGCCGAATGGGGTAGGGGTGGGGTTGCCAGTGTGTTGGTCGGGGGGTAGGAAGGTGTGTGCGTCATTGGGGAGGGTGTAAAGGTGGTGGGTGTATGGGGAGTTGATGTATTTGGAGTGGCGGTAGGGTGTGTGTTCCCATCGGGGAAGGATGAGGATGGTTGCGCTGGGTGTGTGAGGTGCTGTGAGGTGTGCGCTGGTGATTGCGTGTTCCATGGCTCGTCTCATGCATTCGTGGTCGTATTCGGGGTTGGCTATGTTGGTGCCTTGCCATGTGTGCGGGGCATTGCTGCCGCTAGATGAGAAGACTATATCTTCGGGGTAGAGGGAGTGGTAGGTGTGGGAGTGAAGGGATTTATTGAGGGGGTCGGAGTAGAGTTCTGTCTGGATGCGGAATGTGTGACGTAGAGCTGTGAGGAGGTCCTCTCTGGTGGCCCATCTATTACGGGTGGTGGTGGCGGGTGTGGGTGAGTGGATTTCCGAGCGGGAACCGAGGCGGGTGAGGAGGTGGTAGACCTCCTCTTCGAACGGATGCTGCGAGAGGTCGGGGCGAAAGAGTTGGTAGAGGTGGCGGACGCGGGGGCCGTTAAGGGTGGTGACCGCGCGGCCGTCGGGAGTGCAGAGTATGGTGGTGTCGTGGAGTGATGGGTGTGCGTGAATGGCGAATTTACCGGTAGGGAGCATGTCGAGGTCGGGGTTGATGGGGTCATGGTTGAATGTGATGAGGGGGTGTGACCACGGAGGGGGTCCGGGGTCTGGCAAAATGGGTGTGGTGGAGGGGACATAGCCGGAGTTGAATGCGGTGAGGGCGGTGGGGCCGGAGGGGGTCTCACTGATGGTGTCGTGGAGTTGTAGGCACGGGGCCCACTGTACTTCGTGGAGTTGGGTGAGGTCGTGTTGTTGGCCGCGAGCACACCAGTCGCACTGCCATGTGTCGGGGCCCTGAGCTGGGCGGCAATGGGAGTGTATGGCAAAGTGCGGGCATGTGCAGCATGCGGAGGAGGGTTCTGTGTGTAGGGGTTCATGACAGATGGAGCAGGCAGAGGGGGAGGGGGTGGGGAGGCATACCGATGTGGGGGTGGAGGAGATGAGGCGGAAGCCGTCGTCGAGTTGTAGCTGTATGTCCCATTCCGTGAGATGTTCCGGGGCCCATTCAACCATGTATTGTGTTTGGCCGTATTCCGTGTCTTTGTGTTTGGAAATGATGCGGGTTACGTCGCAGGGGGGGTAGTGGTGGTCGGAGGGGGTGAGGTATTCTGTGTCTAGGTGTGTGATGGGCGCTATGGGGGTGGGGTGAGTGATGCGGGGGGTGTAGATGCCGGATTGGAGGGTGGGGGTTGAGCGGGGGAGGTGGGGGGAGAGGAGGGGGATCCACGAGGGGTGTATAGTGGTGGGGGGGGATGCCTGGTTGGTAGTGTGGTTCGTGATGGGGAGGCGGTTGTGTATGGTATCGAGGGGTTCGGTGAGGATTGCGGCGAGGAGGCGGATGGGAACTGAGAGTGGGGTGGTGGACCCCGTGAGTGTAGTGATGGATTTGCAAGATTTTAGGATGAAGGAGGACGAGGTGGCTCTGAGGAGGACTTGTGACCATGAGGTGATGTTATTCTTCCAGAGGGGGGTAAGGCGGGGTAGGAGGGTGGCGTGTGTTTTGCGGGGAGAGAAATCGCAGTAGGCTTGTTTATATGTGTGAGGGTCGGTGATGTGTGTGGCTTTGTCCCGGAGTGAGGCGAGGAGGGCGTTGTCTTGAGTGGTGAAGTGGGCTCGGATTGTGGAGGCGATAGGGTTGGTGAGGGAGAGTGGGGGGATGTTGTGGAAGAGGGTGCCCGCATCGCGTTGAGCTCTGACTAAGCACTTGAGTGTGGGTGGGGTGTAACAGGTTGACATGATGGATTCCGAGGGCCAGTGGGAGTACGTGGTGGATAGGTTACGTATGTGTGCACGGGCCATGTGGCCTCTATAGCCTGAGTTGTTCATGATTTTATGTAGGTGGCAAACAGTGAGTTGTGCGGCGTGGGCTTTGAGGGAGGGGAGGCCGTATCCTAGGTCTGATGTAGGGCGGTGGAGGGCGGTGCGGGGAAGGTTACGCACCGAGGAGACGGCGGAGCGGAGTGCGCGGCAGATTTGTCCTTCGAGAGTGTCGAGTTGGGAGTCGGTGAAGAGGCCGAGCTGGAGGGTGAAATGCTTTCCGATGAGGAGTCCACGGATGACCCTGATTCTGCGGGATTGTGTTAGTGGGGAGGTGGAAAGGGTGGTGATGAGGGATGCAGTGGTACGCTTGAGTTCGTGCCAGTGTTTGGAGAAGTTGAGGGAGGTGTTCAGTTCTACCCCTAGGACGCGGTATGTGTCCTTGGGGCCAATGGATGGGATGGGGGCCGGGGTGGAGTTTAGGGAGATGAACTGAGTTTGCAGGCGGGATGCGAGGAGGGTAGTGTTGGCGAGGGTGAGGGCGTTGCCTGAGCGCCAGAGGGCGCCGGTGATGCAGCATTTGCGGATGTTGACCGTCATGCCCGTGTAGGCGCTGAAGAGGGAGAGTTTTCTTAGCTGGATGGTCATGTTGGGGGTCGAGCCCGTGGCGAGGCTGAGGTCGTCGGCGAATCCGTGTCCTGGGTATGTGGCTGTGGGTTCTGTGGGGTCTGCGTTAGTAGCGGGGGGGCCTGGGCGGTAGCCTCGACCTCCCACTGTGAGCCATCGAAGAAAGGGTTCAAGGAAGAGGGTGAATAGGAAGGGGGAGAGGGTGTCGCCCTGGAGGGTTCCGCGGTTAATGTCTATAGAAGGGGTGGGGCCATGGGGGGTAATATAGTCTGTTGTTGAGACTCCGTAGAGGTGTTCACATGTGTCGACGAAGGTGAGGGGCATACCGAGTTGGCGCATGTGTTTGAACATGATGCGGTGGTCCGCGGCGTTGAATGCGCCTTTGAAGTCCGCGTACATGACGTAGATGTCTTTTCTGTGTAGTTTCGCATCCTCCATTGTCATGATAAGGGAGGAGAGGGCGTCGTGGATACTGCGGTGTTGTCGGAAGCCGTCCTGTTGGTCACTGAGAATGCCGTGGGTCTCGGCGTATTTCGAGCCTGCGTCTTTGATTAGTGCTGTCCATAGTTTGAGGAGGTTGTTCATGAGGGCGATAGGGCGGTAGTTATCAAGGAGGGAGGGGTCGCCTTTTTTATGTAGCAGGCATGTTGTGCTGTGGCACCAATCTGGAGGGGTGTATGATTTGTGTGCTAGGAGGGAGAGGAGAGAGAAGAGGGCGGAGCGGGTCGCCGGTGGTAGGAATTTGATTATTTCATTGGGGATGCCGTCGGGGCCGGGGGCTTTGCCGGTACCTAGGGAGTTGAGTGTATTATCGAAAGTGTCGCGGGTAATCATGTCGGCAAGGGTGAGAGAGGGGTCGCCGCGAGGTTCGATGGTAAAGGTGTCGGGGTTGTCGGGGAGTTCCCACGGGGGGGTGGGTAGTTCGCGTGGGGTGGCGCAGCTGAGTTCGGTGGCGAAGTGAGAGTGTACCGCATCAATGACGGCGGAGGGTGAGGATGCGGTGGTTTTGTCTGGTTTGGTAATGCGGTGGAGGGTGGAGGCGGAGCCGGCTGGTGGTAAGAGGCCGCTTTTAATTTTCAATCGGCGGTGGGAGAGTTTGGGGCAGGAGTCGTAGGCCGCGTTGACCCGAGTTTTTATGGTATTTATCTTATCCGTTGTGGTGGCGCGAAGGAGCTGGCGTATGCGTGCTTGGCATTGTTGTTGAATGGCGTCAGGGGAGAGATATTCAGTTGTGTTTAAGAGGGCTTGGGCGACGGGGAGGGGGCCGTTATTTTTACTGCATTTACGGAGTTTGAGGATGTGAATGCGCGTTTTCTTTGGTAACCAAGTAGGGTCAAGGGACGTTTGGGGTGGTCGGGGTTTCTTGTCAGGGAGGAGGGGCCAAATTGTGGCTGCGTGGTTCATGTGTTGGGAGAGGAGTGTGGTGAATTGTGAGGCGAGGGTGTCGAGGGCGTCGGGGGAGGCCGAGGTGTGTGAGGTGTTGAGTATTTCAGCGTGTAGGGCGGCCGTTTGGTTAATGAGGTCGGGGGTGCTGGTTTGGTATGTTTTAATGTGGTCGGGTGTGAGGGGAAGTCGAAAGTTGAGTTTGCGCGTTGTGTGATGTGTGTGGGGGTGGGTATGGGGAGGGGGGGGATGAGCCATGAGGGAGGAGGGGGCGGGGATGACGAGGTGGATTGCAGAGTGATCAGTAAAGTGGGAGGGGGAGGGGAATATCGAGCAGGAGGATGATGGGAGGGTGGTAGGTGAAGGGGCTGTGGTGAGCCAGTGGTCAAGACAGCCTCCGCTTCGCGGGAAGGTGGGGATGGGGTCGTGGAGGGGGTGGAGGTGGGATTTGAGTAGGGAGGTGAAGGCGGGTTGTCCTGTACCTGTGTCGGTGGTGGATTGGAAGTCCCCTCCCCAGAGAGTGCGGTGGTGCGGGTGGTCGTCCGTTAAGCGGAGGCCCCAGGCTGCAACCTCCGCGTAGAGGCGGGTCAGTTGTGGGGTGGAGAGCTGGGGCATATAAGCGCCGATAAGGAGGTAAGGGGTGCCTGAGTGGGGAACGATTTTTAGGCCGGCTATATGGGGGATGAGGTGGGGGGGCGGAGTTAGCACGGTGGCAGACTGGAAAGAGGCTCTGCGGACCGCGAAGAGAACGCCTGCATTGGGTAGGGGCACAGTTGAGTGGCAAGGGCGGGAGCTTTTGAGGTGGTATTGGGGAAGGGCTATGCGCCAGCGCGATTTGTGGGTGTTGTGGTTAGTTTCGGTGAGGATAAGGATGTCCGGACGGTGTGAGGTGGAGAGGTGTTCCACATCCATGATGGAGGTGTGGAGTCCGCGGGTGTTGAGGTTGATGAAGTGTAATGGTTGGGATGTGTGATGTGGGAGGATGGGGGAGGGGAGGGAGGCGGGGATGCGGGGGGGGTCATCGGGGGGTCGTTCGACGGGTGGGGGTTGGAAGGGGGGGGGGATGAGAGGGGGTGAGGGAAGTGAGTGAGCAGGGGGAGGATGTGTGGGGGGGGAGGGTTGTGTGGGGGGATGTAAAGCGGCGAGGAGGTGGTGTCGTCCCTGTGGGAGGGGGGCGGAGCGGAAGGTGTGGTTCCATAGGAGAGTGTGGAGGGAGTATACGGTGGACCGGGGGTCGAAGGAGGGGGGGTTGTAGTGTTGGTCCGGGGGGGCTGTGGCGATGAAGTAGGTGTGGAGGAGGGCGTGGGTGCCGCATGACCACGCGCTGTCGGAGTCGTTTTGGCGAGGCGGGTTGAGGAGATGGAGGGTGCCGACAGGAGGGGGGGGAGAGGAGTTCCATTCGGAGAGGAGGTTGAGAGAGCGGGCGAGGAGGTCGGACGGGGGGGGGTGGTGTAGAGAGTCTATCCAGGTGGCGGAGGAGTGAGTAATGTGAAGGAGGCCGAAGTGAGAGTTTTGCCATGTGAGGACAAGGAGAGAGTGGTTGGGCGTCCCCGGACAGGGGGGGAAGCCGCGGTTGGCGAGGTTTGTCCAGGGGCTGGGGTATTGGGAGTTGTGAAAGTGGTTATCTACTTCGTTGTTGGTGATAATCGTGTATGAGGCGGCGGGAGTCGAATGGAGTTTGGTTATTGCGGAAGCGAGGCAGGTAAGGTTGGAGAGGTCCTGGTATTGGCCCCATTGGAAGGAGAGGGCGGCAGAGGTATCAAGGTAGCCGATGGGGGTGGGGATGCCGTATTCAAGGTTTAAATCGAATAGAAAGTTGTGCATCGTTGTGCAGCGGGTGCGGGGGGTAAAGTGGGCAGGGAGAGTGAAGCTATCTGCTGTGTTTACAGTATGTCTGCGGATGCCGGGTTGGGGAGTGTGGAGGGGGGTGCGGGGTCTAACCTCGGGTTCGTCCTGGGGGGACCTAATGATGATAGTCGGCCTGATTGGCCGGGGGTGACCTGTGGTGGGGGTTGGCCTTGGGGGAGGCGGTGTTGGCCGGTTGAGTGCCTGAGGGCTCCGAGTCGTCCTCCGGTAGGTCCGAGTAGCCGTCGAGGTCGAGTTCTTCTTCATCAGGAGAGCTTGCGGGGGGGACGAGAGGGCTTGGTAACTCCTGTTGGGGGTGCGGGTCTGAGTGAGGGGTCCGTGGGGGGGCGGGGGCGGGGAGGGGAGGCGGCAGATGAGAGCGGTGCAGGGGAGGAAGGGGTGAGTTGTGTGGGGCAGGTAGGAGGGGGGGCGAAGGTATAAGTAGGGTTGGGGGGGTCGGGGAGGTGGGTGGGTGGCTGAGTGAGGGGGGGGGCTGGGGGTGGTGAGGTGGAGGAGTCCATGGGGCCAGAGGAGTCTTCTGTGATAGTGGGGAGAGGGTGGAGAGTGGTCTGAGGAATCGTGGTGGGGGCTGGAGGGTAGGGGGGTGGGTGGCCGTGGTAGGAGGAGGTGGAGGCGGGTTGTGAGGCGGTAGGTTGGTGGAGGGACCATGTGGTATGTGATGGGGGGGCCGGGGTGGTGGTGAGTTGTATGTCTGGGAGGGAGGAGAGGTCGAGGGGTAGGTCAGTGTCATCCTGCATTTGGAAGTCAGATGGGTCCAGGTCCCAGCGGCTGGGAACGTGGTTGTCGGTGAGGTGGCGGGACCATTGGAGGAGAAGGGCGGGGGGGTTGCGGTGAAGTGTGTGTCGTTTAGTGATGGTGAGAGGGGGTGGGGAGGGGGGGGTGGTGAAAATGGGGTCTGTGAGACGGGCTTTGCCGAACGTGGAATAGTGGTGTGGAGTGATGATGAGGGAGCAGGAGGATTGAGTGCGAGCGCCTCGATGGGTGTATGTGTGGGTCAGTGGGACCGTGATAGTGCCGTTGGTTGAGATGAGGATGCAGTACATTTCGGGGCTGAGGGAGATTTGTATGCTGGTGGTGATGGTGGAGGAGTTGGAGGGGTGTGAGCGAAAGTATGAGCCGTCCGGGAACTTTTTCAGGGTTGTGTAGTGATAGAGGCTGGGGGGGTGTTGGGGGGGGGCGGTGGTTGTGGGTGTGTTGTGTGTGAGGTATTCGGTGGCTGTTTGGGACAGGAGGGTGTGTAGCCAGTGTGATGGGGGAATAGTGCCGTCGGGATGTATGCTTGGGAGGGAGAGAGAGTGGCGGGACTGTATCAGGACTGTGGTGAGGCATGTGTCAGCCCATGAGATGCCGGGAACAAGGCCAGAGACGGGGGGGGGTGTGATGGTGATGGTGTGAAGGTGATTGTCAGGGGGTACGGTTCCAGGAGGTGTGAATGAAAAAATGGGATGGGATACAGGACCGGATTGTGAATGAATGGGATTCTTGGGCAGGTGGAGGATATTCACCCAGAATGAGGAGGGGTCGGCCTCGATCGGGGTTGGGGTGTCCAGCGGTTGGATGGCGTCCGCGAATTGAAGGATGAACTGCGCTTGTTCGGGGAGGTCCTCGAGTCTGCATTGTGGGTGAGTCGAGGGGGCTGATCCGGTTGAGGTGAGAGCCGCTGTGAGGTCGGAAGTGAGGAGGTCCTGTAGGAGGGCGATCACCTCTTGGCCGGTGATACCGGAGAACAGGGGGGATCGGATTTTTACACGACGACCTGAGACTTCAGGAGCTGAGGCGTCGCGGAGGAAGCGAATTTTCTGCTGACTCAGTTGTCGCAATAGTGAAGGGGAGGAGGTGAGAGAGGGGGGCACTGGACCGGCCGAATTAAATTCACGCTGGTGTGAAGTTAGTTGGTACAGGAGTCCTACCGTTATACAGGAGGTGGGGATAGCCAGGCAGACCTCCTGGAAGCCCGAATGGAGTTCGACCGGTAGGGGGGTGCGATCGTCGCTTTTCGGGGCTGTTGGGTGGTGTGTGCGAGAGGAGTTCGCTGACCAGCGCGTGTGGTGGACGAGTTCCTTGCCAATTATATTTTTGATGCGGTTGGGGAGATCGGTGAGGTCGTTGACGCATTCGAGGAGCCAGCGACGGGCCACCGAGCAGGCGGATGCGATCGGGTCGGGGTGCGGCGGGTCCGGCATGAAGACTCCATGGAGCCAGAAGCGGGCTATGTGAGGGGGGGTGGAGGAGTACTGGCCTGTAAGGAGGAGCGTGTCGATCGTTCTGGTGGAGAAGTCGTCGGCCTGTCCGGGGTTTTCAGTTGACCGCGGGATGGACAGGACAAGGGGGGTTTGGAGTCCGCGACGGAGTGGGAGGGGGTCCATAGGTGTTCCCAGTATCTGTTGGGGGTGGGGAAGTTGAGAGGTCGAGAGGAACGGGGTCAAGGGGTGACCCGCGAGTTTGTTCCTGGGGTGGTATATGTCCGTGAAGCGGCCGTGGAGCGGGGGATCCCTCACGAGCACCTGTTTGTAGGTGGGGGGGGGGGTGGAGTTTGAAGACATGGTAGTCGAGCAGGATGTCGAGTGTGGAGGATAAGTAGTTGACGTGTGTGTGGCTTTTGGAGTCGAAGGTTGAGAGTAGTGCGCGTGTTGGCGGCACGCGACCAGGCCTGATGGGACCTGGGTTTGATGGATGTTGGCGGCGGACAGTGACGTCCGGACGCTCGGAGGGGCGCGATAGAGCGCGCCGGCCTCTGGGAGAGGAGGGTTTTGTAAGCGATGTGTATCGCGAGGGTTCCGCAGTACTTTGACGGGTACATGTGTGGTTTTCGAAGTGGATGGCGCGATAGCTGTCGGGGGGATGAAATTCAAATCCCTGTGAGCTGCGCCTTTGAGTGTGTACCGTCTGGTGTCGCTACGGATCCACTGACCATTTTGAGCTAGGCTCGGGTGGGGAGAGGTGAATGGTACACGCTGTTCAGCGGCCCTGTCCACCAGTCTTGCGCTCGATGGGAGGCCAGGCCCAGAGCGAAGACGATCGGCGTTGCTCATTCGAGCTACCGATCCATCCCGGTGACATCCTATGAATGTCACCCACGTATACTGCGATCATTGCGAACACGTGACCGGTGCAGAAAATGTAGATGCACGGGTCGGAGACGCATTGTTGCCACCCATGGTCTACAAGCCATGTACGAAGCAGCATGCTGAACTCGCGAGGGGACTGTTTAAGTCCGTAGAGGTAGCGCTTGAGATGACACACTTTGGACGTGCCATCGGGGAAGCCGAGGGGCTGGCGGATATACACGTCTTCCTTAATAGGGGCGTAGAGAAACGCAGTGTCGATGTCAAGTTGACGCAGTTCAAGGTCGCGGGCGGCTGCGATGGCAAGGAAGAGGCGAAGGCTGGCCATGCGGATGACGGGGGAGAACGTCTCCGTATAGTCGAGGCTAGCGCGTTGGCTGCACCCTTTGGCAACGAACCGTGCTTTGAAGCGGGATACATCGCCGGCGGTGTCGGACTTGACTTTGTAGATCCACATGATGTTAATGACCACGCGGCTAGGGGGAAAGTCGACGAGTTCCCATGTGCCGTTGTCCATGAGGGCGGAATACTCTTGCTGCATAGCGGCTTGCCACTGGGGGGCCGGGTCGCTGTTCAACGCAGCTTGGTAGGATTTGGGATCCACACACTCTCGTGCGGAAAAGAGAGCGACGGCAGTAGGTGATGTGCGGGCATGAGTGTGGGGAGGGCCAGTGATCATGTCGGGCACGTGGGGTTGCTCGAAGATGTCCTCCTTGGTTTTGCCCCGTTCTTGGTCACAGCACGCCGTGACAAGTGTCGGCGGGTAGTCGGACATGTGGGCCACAAGTTCCCCGTAGCGAAGGGGATGTGACCGGATTCGAGCGTGACGAGGAGCTATAGGAGGGGGTTGGGGGTCGGACAAGGGGGTGTCGATAGGGTGGGAATGGGATGAAGTGTCATGCGGAGGCTCGTCATCCGAACGGGCGGTGATGGCCGAGTCGATGGCAAGGCGCGTGCCGAAGTCCGGAGTGCTTTCCTAGAAGACAACATGGGCGGAAGTTGTGATGCGGCGAGCTTCGAGGTTGTACACGCGGTATCCTAGGGCGTCAGGCGGGTAGCCAACCATGACGCCGCGAAACGCTTCTTCACCGAGCTTCCAACGCAAACTGTCTGGCACTTTGGCGAAGACAACGCACCCGAAGACGCGGAATTTGGATGCGTCAGGCACCGACGACGCAAGGAGCGTGAGTGATGCCGCCAGTGAGGCCGACCGAGCGGTTGTACGTGCGGTTGCGGAGGTACACAACGGTGATGACAGCGCACAACCACAAGGAATTGGGGACGGCTATGCTGTGGAGCATTGCAGAAACATTGTCCCGGATAGTGCGCCATGGGCGTTCGGCTTTGCCGAGCATGTGATGGGCATAGGGGGCTGAGAACTCCACCCGAACGCCGAGGCGGGCGCACATCTGGCGGGTGACAGCATCTTCAAACACATAGTCCGAGTCGAATTTTATGACTGGTGCGAAAGCGCCGGATTGGGCGTGCATGCAAGTGTCCGATGGGCTTGGGGGTCGCGTTGGTTGGTGGGGTAGGAGGTAGAGACCGTTTCCGGACGGCTCTAGCACACCCATTTCTGTGGGTACAACGAGAAGGCCAATATCAGAGTTAGTAGGAAAAAGAAATTCACAGCCGTTGTGGGACTGCACCCAATTGACACTAAGTAGTCTGCCGATGCGCTGAGCAGAGCTAGACGAGAGGTCGGGTGTGTACAGTGCGTGGATCGTGCGGTGGATGATTTTGCCTGACGCTAGCCGAATGTACATGCGCACATAACCACTGCCTTTGACATCGACGCGAACCCCACCCGCGCGAAAGCGAGTGGAGGGCGGGGTGAACGCGGAGAAGTCGCTTCGGAATGCGGTCATGTTGATTGAACACGCGGAGTCAACCACCTAGTGTTGTGAAAGGTCACGACCAGGGGTGATGGACGATGAGAAAGCGACAGAGCTGAAGGGGACACTCATCTTGGTGTCATCGTAGTCGTCTTTGGAGTCCTCAAGGGTGGGCAGACTGTCATTCTCGTCGGCGGGGACGTCGCTCACTAGTGCAGCGTGCGCATAGGCGGAGCCACCAAGAGTGCCGTACTTCTGTACGATCATCTTCCGTTTGGCAAGATTCCACTTTAGAAGGGCGTCATCTAGGGCAGTGTAGGAGGACATGACGTCTATACTGCCACATGCGCTGCACTTGTTTGGGAGGCCACGGCCGCCACGCGGTCCACGTGGGTTGTGTCCGCGGCCGCTGTGCGAACCGCGACCATCAACAACAAACGCAAAGATGGGAGGGGGGTGACGTGTCGGAGCCCGGCGCGCCCTAAGCACTGGCTTCCTCGTCCATGTCGTGTGCCAAGTGGAGGATGGTGGCCACCTCATCAACAGACAACATGTAGTCGGTGTTGAAGGCGTTAATGACACATTTTTTGGCCTGACCAAAAGGGCCGGTGCCGGATATGCCACGCAACATGAGGAGGCCGAGGTTGTAGGGGTGGATGGCCGCAGACCCATCTACGAGCTAGCATGTTTCGTTGTACTCATCGAAAGTCTGCATGAGGAAGCGGACATAGTCAGTCAATGACTGGCCAGGGCGCTGGCGGAGCATGAGGCTGTCCAGCAGGGAGAGAGAGCGCGCGAAGGGCCTACAGTCCAGCCCTTCACAAAGGATGTCTCATGCTGCAGTGGCGCAGTCGGGACGTGCAAGAGAAACGCACTTCAGGGCCTGGTCAGCGCGCTTATCGTCGATGGCTGCAAGAAAGAGTAGGGTGTATGCGTAGTGCGCTCGTCCAACCATGCACCCGACTCGCGGATGACCACCTGCGGCATGAGGCACGTTGCCTTGAGGGAGAGGAAGTTGAGTAAGTTCCTATTCCATTGTTTGAAGTCCGGGTTGGGCCCCATGGTGGGGACCGACATCTTCATGGACCGGTTTAGCGCGTCCTTGTCGAAGCCGGTTGCTTCGTGGGCAGCACGCCCGACGACCACCGTGTCAATGGTGGGGCGACGTCCTCCACGGCTGCTGAGGGTACCACGCGGGGCTGGAGAGGAATGTTGTCCAGGGGAGTGACGAGGCAGGCCACCAAGGAATGGGGAGTGGCCGGGCACAGCAGGCGGCGGACCGTGATGGTGGTGGGGCCCACGAGAGTTGGGGACGTGGTGCGGCGGTGCATCCGGAAAGAGAGGATTGTGGGCTGGAGGGGCATATCCGATCTGGGGGTATGGTGGAGGTGGTGGTAGCATGTCTATTGAACCATGCAAACACAGTTAGTGTGGAAGATAACGTACGCAAACGTAGTTACAGTCACAGTCCCGCAAACGGAACAGTTACAGCGACAACCAGCCTACAGGCGTGGTGTCGGGACAACAGAAGTGTGAGAGCTGTAGCCTAGCGACAGCTCTGTACCGAGTCAAACAGTTTATCGGTATGTCCGATCTAGACATGTACTAATCATATCTAGAGTAGCTTACAGTAGCTTCTGCAACTAATACGTATGCGGTATTACTTACAACACTCCCCCTGAAGGTAGCTACGGGATGAAGCGTTGCATTGGGTCTTGTCCTCCAAGGATCGCACTTCGGTGTCGTGCTAGTGCAGGTCCTGGGAGGGGTTTTGTGAGCATGTCAGCCACCATCTGGTCAGTGGGGAGGTACCTCAACTTGATGGTCCCTTGCTCCACGTGGTCTTTGAGAAAGTGCCACTTCAGGCCGATGTGTTTAGTCTTCTCGCTGACCAAGGCATTCTGGGAGTATGCAATGGCGCTTTGGTTGTCCTCCCAGATGGTGGTGGTTTCGGTGATGGGGGAGTCGAAGATTTCCCCCAGGAGTTGTCGGAGGTGGAGTCCCTCCTTGGTGGCGTCAGCCGCAGAGTAGTACTCGGCTTCACACGTGGATTGAGCCACACAAGTATGTTGTTTGGACTTGTAACTGATTGGCCCGCGTCCGAGGGTGAAGAGATAGCCGGAGCGAGACTTGCGGGTGCTGCTGTCGTTGGCCCAATCAGCATCGGCAAAGCCTGTGAGTTGGAGGCTGTGGTCCAGGCCCCCCCCCAACGTCAGGCGCATGTTGATGGTGCCATGGAGGTAGCGGAGGACCTTTTTCAGAGCTTGCAAGTGTGCCTCGGTGGGCGAGGCTTGGGCAGAGCCGAGGATGCTCAACGCCGTGGAGACATCGGGGCGTGTACAAACGGCGGCGTACTGAAGGCTGCCCAAGAGGCTTGGGTAGACGTCCTTGGCCACTCCTGTGAGAGAAGGCGAGTTCAAGTGTGCAAGGCCGGCGAGGAAACCTGGGTCCATCGGAAGGGACGACGGCTTAGAGTCAGACATGCCGTACTTGGCGAGGATGTCGCGCAGGTACTTGGACTGGTCCAGCGAGATTGTGCGCGTGGAGCGATCGCGGGTAATGTGCATGCCGAGGAGTTGGGAGAGGTCGCCTAGGTCCTTGATTTTGAACCGTGCTCCGAGTTGGGCTTTGAACGATGCGAGCCAGGTGGCATCATTGCAGGCCGCGGGAATGTCATCGACGTACAGGGCGATCATGGCGAAGACGTGGCCGGCGCAATAGATGTAGATGCACGGGTCGGAGACGCATTGTTGCCATCCATGGTCGACGAGCCACGCACGAAGTAGCATGTTGAACTCGCGGGGGGACTGCTTAAGGCCGTAGAGGCAACGCTTGAGGTGACAAACCTTGGACGTTCCATCGGTGAAGCCGAGGGGCTGGCGGATGTACACATCCTCCCGGATGGGGGCGTAGAGAAACGCTGTGTCGATGTCAAGTTGGCAGAGTTCAAGGTCGCGGGCGGCTGCAATGGTTAGGAAGAGGCGCAGGCTGGCCATGCGGATGACCGGGGAGAAGGTCTCCGTGTAGTCCAGTCCAGCGCGTTGGCTGCACCCCTTGGCGACGAACCGCGCTTTGAAGCGGGAGACGTCGCCGGCTGTATCCGATTTGACTTTAAATATCCACATGCTGTTAACGACCATGCGGCCGGGGGGGAGGTCCACAAGGTCCCACGTGCCGTTGCTGATGAGGGAGGAATACTCCTGTTGCATAGCGGCTTGCCACTGGGGGGCTTGGGCGCTGTCCAGCGCATCTCGGTAGGATTTTGGTTCCACACATTCTCGGGCGGAGAGGAGGGCGACGGCAGTAGGGGACGTGCCGGCAGGTGTGTGTGGGGGACCAGTGACAAGGTTGGGGACGTGAGGGTGCGCAAAGATGTCCTCTTGAGCTTTGCCCTGTTCAGGATCACAACACGCCGTGACGAGTGTGGGTGGGTAGTCGGACAGGTGGGCAACCATATCGCCGTAGCGAATGGGGTGGGAGCGGAGCCGAGCATGGCGAGGGGTTGGCGGGGGGGGTAGGGGTGTGGGTGAGGTGAGGTCAATGGGGTGGGATAGGGGTGAGTCTGCGGGGACGTCGTCCGAAGAGTCGGTGATGGCCGAGTCGACGGAGGGTTGTGTGTCGAAGCCTGGGGTGTCTTCCTGAAAGACAACATGTACGGAAGTGGTGATGCGACGTGTTTCCGGATTGTAGACACGATACCCGGGTGCGTCTGGGGGATAGCCCACCATGACGCCGCGAAATGCTTTTTCACTGAGTTTCCGACGTTGTTTGTCGGGGACCTTGGCGAAAACGGCGCAGCCGAAGACGCGGAACTTGGAGGCGTTGGGCACTGTCGACGTAAGGAGTGTGAGGGGGACGCCCCCATTAGGTCCGACCGAGCGACTGTACGTGCGGTTGCGAAGGTACACAACTGTGCTGACAGCGCACGACCACATGGAGTTGGGAACGGCCATGTTGTGGAGCATCGCCGATGCATTGTCCCGGATGGTGCGCCACGGACGTTCGGCCTTGCCGAGCATGTGGTGGGCGTATGGGGCAGAGAACTGTACCCCGACGCCGAGGTGTGCGCACATCTGGCGAGTGACAGCAGCTTCAAACACCGAGTCTGAGTCAAATTTGAGGACCGGTGCGAACGCGCCCGTCTGGGAGTGATGGCGGGCATGCAGGTGTTTGATGTCCAAGAGGATGGTTTCCAATTCCGAACATGCGTCGTCTTTAGACTTAAGGAACCGCACCCACATGTAGTTGGTGTGATGGTCGATGACGAGCAAGCAGTAACGGAGGCCATGTGGGGAGGGGACATTGACCGGGCCCCAGAGGTCAGCGGACAGGTTGAGGAGGGGGTGGGATGGCTTCGCGCAAGCGGCGGTGTTGCGTGGTGCAACTGTGGCTTTGTGAAGGAGACAAGAGTCGCACGAAACTTTGGTTACAGCGCTAGTTAACACAGGGCTAGTCGGGACACCGTGAGTATGTTGGGCCTGAAGGCTTTGCATGTTGAGGTGGCCATATCGACGGTGCCACAGGACGGGATCACACTGGGCAGTAAGGGCAACCTGAGGGGAGGGGTCAAGTGCCGGCGGTGCGGATGGACTGGAAGGGAGGACCGGCTGGTGGGGAAGGAGGTAGAGACCGTTTCCGGACGGTTCTAGCATACCCATGCCTGTGGGTACCAAAAGCAAACCAGCGTCAGAGTTGGAGGGGAATATGAATTCACAACCGCTGTGAGTTTGCATCCAGCTCACACTAAGGAGTCGGCCGATACGCTGTGCTGAACGAGATGATAGGTCAGGGGTGTAGAGTGCATACACAGTACGGTGAATGAGCTGGCCAGAGGCAAGTCTGACAGAAATTCGCACAGAGCCACTGCCCTTAACGTCAACGCCGACACCGCCCACGCGAGAGGGAGCGGACGGGGGCGTGAATTTCACGAAGTCATCTCGGAACGCAGTGAGGTTAATCGAGCAGGCGGAATCAACGACCCAAAATTGTGATAGGTTACGACCCGGGGCGAGGGAAGAGGAGAATGCCACAGAGGTGAATGGGACACTCACCTCGTCGTCAGCGTAGTCATCAGCGCAGTCCGCGAGGGTGGGTAGGCAGTCGGTGTCATCGGCGGGGGCGTCGTCGGCAGGGACGTCGGCAGGGACGTCGCTCAGCAGCGCAGCATGAGCAGCGGGGGTGCCGTCGGCGGCGCCGTACTTCCGGACTGTCAGCCTACGCTTGGCGAGATTCCACTTAAGGATAGCGTCATCCGTGGCAGTGCACGCGGACATGAGATGGTGAAGGCTGCCACAAACGCCACACTTGTTGGGTCGATGGCCGCGAGGGTTACGGTGTGGTGGGCCTCGACCGCTGTGCGAGCCGCGGCCCGCAGCGACGAACGCGGAGATGGGAGGAGGTGATATGGCCGGAGCGGTTGCGTCCGGAGCAGGGTCGTCCTCCATGTTGTGCGCAAGGTGGAGAATGCTGGCCATAACTTCATCAGCCGACATGATGTAGTCCGTGTCAAAGGCGTTGATGACGCATTGCTTCGCCTGACCGTGTGGGCCGCTGCTGGAAATACCGCGCAGCATGAGGAGACCGAGGTGGTGGGGGTGGATGGCAACGGAGCCATCAACCAACTGGCATGTGTCGTTGTACTCGTCAAAGGTCTGGCGCATGTAGTGGACATAGTCACTGAGTGACTGACCGGGGCGCTGTCTGACCGTCAGGTTGTCTAAGAGGGACAAGGAGCGAGCAAAAGACCGACAGTCGAGGCGTTCACAAAGGATGTCCCACGCGGCAGCGGCGCAGTCAGGGCGTGCTGGAGAAACTCATTTCATGGCTTGGTCAGCACGCTTATTCGCGCTGGCTGCATGGAGAAGCAGCGTGTAGGCGTAGTGTTGCGCTTGTTCGTCGAGCCAGACGCCGGAATCGCGGATGGCCAGCTGAGGAATGAGGTATGCGGCCTTGATGGAGAGGAAATTAAGGAAGGTCCTCTTCCATTGCTTGAAGTCCGTGGTCGGGCACATGACGGGGACCGACATCTTCATGGACCGGTTGAGGGCGTCCTTGTCGAAGCCGGGGGCTTCGTGTGCCGCCCGGTTTATGACCACTGGGTCAATAGTGGGGCGACGACGGCCCCGGGGGGTGGGGTCGCCATGTTGGAGTGGGGGAGAGTGCCGGCCATGAAAGGGAGGAGGTGGTCCACCGGGAAAGGGAGAGCGGCCGGCCATGGGACGCGGAGGGCCGTACGAGTGCGGGTGGTCACGGTGGTCACGGTAGGGGGGGATGAGATGAGAGGGCGCCTCCGTGAAATGGGGGCCGGGGTGGTGAGGGGCATATCCGGCGTGGTGGAAGGGGGGAGGTGGTGGGAGGTGATCAACCCGGGTGGCGTGACGCGAGGGGTCGTAGTGCGCATCGGCACGTGCGGGCTCGCGGGGCGCATCGTGGCGGCGCTGTGCGACTGTAGGGTCGCCAACAGGGGCTGCAGCAGGAAAGAGTGTTTCTGCGTCCGGGGTGATGAAACCAGGCTGGGGATGTTCAAGCAGGTGGAGGGTGTGGCCGTCGTGGCTGTCTCGGACGGGTTCGAGTTGGGCATCGTGGCGGCGCTGAGCTATAGGGGGGTGCGGATTAGCACCCGCAGGAGCAACAGCACCCTCGGCCGACTGCGAGTCGAAACGAGCTGTTAAGCTCGCTACTTGCGCAACGAGCAGCGCGAGAGTATCTGGGGGGTGATCGAGGTTGCTCTGGTGAGAGCCTGACTCAGGGGAACCAACAGGTGAAACAGGCGGGTTTTTTTGCGCCATTTCGACAGAGAGCAAAAAAGAAAGAGCTGGAAGAAAAACAGGCAGCGGTAAAAACCGCTAGCCGGACTCGTGCCTAACAGCGGTATGCAAAGAGACGGCCTGATGCCCGCCGACCCCTCGGCCTGTAGCCCCGGGGTGTCTCAGAGCACCTTTTCTGTATCCTCCACCCAGTGTGGGGCACAAGTCGAGGCCAAGGCCAGGACAGGTGGAGCGCTGCGCTGATGGCCTAGTCGGTAAGCTAATATGAAAATAAAAAAGGTAAGCTACGGCTAGCGTGCAACCTGTGGATGCGTATTCACCCGACAGTGCACCCCCCCGTTCTCCAGCTTGGACCTGTGTGCACCCTGTCCACACACGACGAGTGCGTCGGTGTGGGTGGCTGGCTATCTCCGGCGGGTGGCTGGCTTAAGAGGGTGGTGGCGGGTTTTAAAATCGCAGTTTATACTGGCGATACCGCCGACTACAAGTTGAAAGTACTAGGTGTCTATAGAAACTTGCCTTCTGCGGGAGAGCTGTCGATCGCAGCTCGCCGAACCAGGTTGTCGCGCGTGAGTGACGTGAGGCGAGGGCTCCATAACCTATTGAACCATGCAAACACAGTTAGTGTGGAAGATAACGTACGCAAACGTAGTTACAGTCACAGTCCCGCAAACGGAACAGTTACAGCGACAACCAGCCTACAGGCGTGGTGTCGGGACAACAGAAGTGTGAGAGCTGTAGCCTAGCGACAGCTCTGTACCGAGTCAAACAGTTTATCGGTATGTCCGATCTAGACATGTACTAATCATATCTAGAGTAGCTTACAGTAGCTATCTGCAACTAATACGTATGCGGTATTACTTACAACAATGTCCATGGGCTGCTCTTGGCGCGGGGGTTCACGCTGCGCATCGTGACGGCGTTGCGCGACAGTGGGGTAGGCAACAACAACAACAACAACAACAACAACAACAACAGCGTCGGCCGATTGCGCGTCCAGACAAGCGTTAATGAGCGCCATTTTCTCAAGGACCAGTGCGAGCGTGTCATGGGCATGAAGAAGCGCACTCTCCTTAGAGTTGGGGTCAAGGCAAACAACAATCGTGGCAGAAGGAGAGTCGGCCGAACGAGTTTTTGGTGCCATCGCGGCAGACGAAAGAACGAACATGACGACATGCAGCGGTAAGAACCGCTAGCCGGACTTGTGCCTAACAACGGTTTCAGAGAGACGGCATGATGCCCGCCGACCCCTCGGCATGTAGCCCCGGGATGTCTCAAAGCATTGTTTCTGTATCCTCCACCCCGTGTGGGGCACAAGTCTAGGCCACGGCGAGGTTAGGTGGGGCGATGCACTAGCGGCTGAGTCGCTATGTAAATATATAGATAAATTAGACTATGGTTGTCATGCACCATGTATATGCGTATTCACCCGATAGTGCGCTCCCCCTTCTCCAGCTTGGACATGTGTGCGGCTTGTCCACACACGACGAGTGCGTCGGTGTGGGTGGCTGGCTCGTGTCCTCGAGCTGCTGATTTAGGTGGGATGGAGGGTGGGTTTTAAAGCGCATTTTACACTGGCGATACCGCCGACTACAAGGTGAAAGTACTAAGTTTCTATATACACTTGCCTTCTGCGGTATAGGTGGCGATTGCAGCTCGCCAAACCAGGTTGTCGCGCGTGAGTGACGTGAGGCGGGGGCCTATAACATGTTAAACCGTGCACACACGATCAATATGGAAGGTAACTAACGCACACGTAGTTACAGTCACAGTCACGCAAATACGATTATCACAAAGACAACCAGCCCGAGGCGTGGTGTCGGAACAACAAAAGTGAGAGAGCTGTAGCCTAGCGAAAGCTCTGTACCCAATCAATCAGGTTATCGGTATGTCCGATCTAGACATGTACTAATCACATCTTACATTAGAATAGCTTACATGAGCTATATGCAACTAATAACTATAAGGTGTTACTTACAATAGAGTCATTACACCTTGAAACTTGACGAGGAGCTCGCACTTACTAGTAAGATGCGCCTCTATCTGCTCAAGCCGGATGAGTTGCAATCGCTGGATTAATGCATCCCGCACGTCGACATGCGCCATCACCCCATCTTTGGACATCTCCATGCAAGCAACGTCGGCCTCCTCCTTATCCGCCCTCGCTACCGTAGACGGGCTCCACATGCTCGCCATGTGTGTGTGCCATATGGCAGCGTAAGGGGGTCATGCTCACTTGCTTCTCGTTTCCGAACCCATGGGATAGCATGCCTCAACGTTCCGTAGTTTCTCTAAGGCAGTTGACAAAGCCACTTTAGGAACGAGCATAGGTAATACGACAAGTGCTCGCGGATAAAAGCGACGATCCTACTCTGCACATGCGCACCGGCAGTCCGGCACCGCGTTGGTCGCATGTGTGATCGAGCACGTCCGGATTCTCGTCAAAGAACCCGCGAAGGAGTTAGACAACCGCACCCCCCCTGAAACCTCCCTCGTAGCGCGCCGCGAAGAACTACATTAGCTTCAGTCTCACCCCCCGCTTGTGCCAACCCCGAAACTCGCAGCCGGCATATGTATCAAATTTGTCAACGAACGGAGGGCGACATCACCTTTGATCCCTTTCGTTTCCTTACTGCTCCCTTCCGCTGCAACTCGATGCAATACTTGCCACAACACTCAGCCGTTCGGTCGTCGGTCTCGGCGGCGACGAGGAGCGACTTGTCTCGATGTCTACCGCTCGATCTTTCCAAAGCCGAAATCCTTCGCCGAGATGTCCCAAGCTCACCCTCTAAGCTCTTGACCCGCATGACCGAGAGCAAGCGTGCCTCGTCTCTGTCGCCAATCGTTGACTTGGCTCGCTTTCGCTCGGCGGCCAACGACTTTTTAGTGTCTTCGAGTTTGCATTGCATGCTCTCGCTTGGAGCTGGTGACGGTGCGTGGCTGTCCCCGCCAGTACCGCCGCCGCGGCGGCTTTGGCCCTTTTAGCCCTAGCCTTGACTGACTTTTGCTGAATGAAGCGGTTCTTTCGACCTCTTATTAATGGCATTACACCCATGCGCCCATGCTCGCCACTCATGGTTACTGCTCCTTCGCGATTATAGTCGCAACTGCAAATACGCGAATGTGATAGTAGTCTTAGCTAATGGCATGTAACATAGCGCTACGATGTTACAACTACACAATGCACTTCACAACGCAGTTTCATTCCACCGTCCGACTCACTCGACGCGTGCTTGACGCATGAAACGACAATGGGGGGCAAGGTGTGCGGTTGGTGTAAGAAAAGTGTTGAATTGTGCGTATTAACGGGATGATGTGTCGGGGGATTTGAATTCGCGCATCGGCGATTAAAAACCGCTCGCGTTTTGGGGGCTTGAATACGCTGTGGCGGCGTGACAGTACTTCGGATGGCTCGTCCCGTCGCGTACGACCGCTTCTCTAAACTAGGATGCGCAAGCCTCCATCTTTAAGTTGCTTGCAAAATGTACCCTCGGGTAAATGGTCAAATTATCTTAAATCCAGAGGTTTTCGAAACTTGCTAACATGTGTGACAGAACGTACACCCTAGCGGTAAAGCGTTATTGTAAAAGCGACGTGCCATACCAAACCTCGAGGTAGGTAACCCTCGAGAACTCGGGGATGGAACGCCTCGCGAAACGCCCCAAGCCATGCCTCCAGTGACACTAGCTAGCGGCAACCTTTAAGTCGGTGCAACCCCCGAGCACTGGCATTATCTGCTTTGCGCTCGCCCACCTAGCTCGCTCAACCCACCCACCCAACGACCCATAATTACCGCCAATCTTCCCCACACAAGGTCTGTGGTGTTCTTATTGATAAATTATAAGCAAGTTTATACATTTGGCAACATGTGCCCTCGAGTAAATCTTATTTATGGTCATATTAGTAATATAGAGGTTTGAATTATAGGGCTAAATTACGAAGTAACCGGCGTTACCTCCGTTACATGCGTTACCTCCGACGCTACATCTCCCTAACGGTTCAAGCGCCCAAGCGCGCACGGACAGTAAAATGTCCGCACCCTATATAACACACCAGCAGCGATTGTGTGTCCACCTTCTGCCTTTTGCGAGAGCTATCGCTCACGCAAACGGCATCGTGGCTCTTGCTAGCCACGCAAGGTGTTGATCACTGAGTCTCCTGCACGACGCACGAAAACACACTCCGTCAGTCCAAATGGCAGACCGCCTGGTATTGCCTACTGACCTCTACGTTGCGCCCGGTGACGCGCCGGAACAGCAGCCAGACCAGCTGCAATTGCTAACACAGATTGTGCAGCAGTTAGCAGCCCAGGTCGAAACTCTCTCCGTCGCAACCGCGTCAACAAAACCAACTACTTCAGCCATCCCCACAGCCGACTCCGACAGCGCTGCGGGTGGACGACTCGAGCTCGACGCTCTACCAGCTGACAGTAAAACCAACCCTCTAGAGTACATCGACCCTAGAGAGTGGTCAGAATTCGCGTCCCGTACGTTCGCGGACTGCCTACCCCCATCTGGCACAACAGCCCCGTGCCTGTGGAACCCTCGACACGACGAGGCCGACAAATTTTTTACGGACAACGCGAGAATTTCTTCCCGCGACGAGTATCGACACCTGCTCTGCTATGGTGTGTTTACGGCCGCCGTTAACGCGGCACTCGAAACTGCTATGGAAACGCTTCGCTCGGTCACCTCTACCCCCGACGAAACAACCTACGCCTACTCCCTCGTCGACGCATCGCTACGTACTAATCAAGCAGTGGCCTCAGCGGGGGAAGCGCGACTCACCTACATCAGACGCTTCAAGGCCAAGAAGATTCTCACCGGAGAAGAACGCGTCGCGGAGCGTCTCGTCTACTCACGATGCTTCGACACTGTCGCCTCCGATCGTGGAGGCAACGTCGTCGACGGACTCCTGGCAGCCCTGGAGGACAAACGACTCGAAGTCAGCATCACAGCAGCTGCAAAAGCGCAAGCAGCTGCCCAGTTCAAGGCCGACAAGCCTAGACCAGACAAACCGGACAGGCCGAACGATAAGCCGGACAAGCCGGACAAAACCAAGGCCAAGCCAAAGGACCGCACGAGCGGCCGCCCCCTCCCCCCTACCGACAAGGCACACAAGAAGACCGAGGGCGACAAGGACGAATGACGGGGTGACCCGCCGCGCCGATTCCTGCAACCCAGATTCAAACTACATGCGTCATCGCGTGCGGCGAAACTGGCAAGCCTGGAAAGATATCGGCGCGAGCGGACAAGTCTTACGGTGGATCCGGGAGGGCGTTACTATTCCCTTCCTAAACAACCGACCCCCACCCCCGTTCAACCAAGGTACTTCACTGCTGGACGCTACCCCCGAGCAGCTCACCTTTGTCGAGGCCGAGCTTGCGCGCTTCGTGGAGACGGGAGCCTGGGAACGCACCACCTGCAGCAAGTACGTGTCAAGACTCTTCTTAGTCGCCAAGCCCGGCCACAATCAGTGGCGTTTTATCGTCGACCTACGACACCTGAACAGCTTCTGCGTCAGAAAGCGACTACGGATGGAGTCTTTGCTAGGCGTTCGTCATCTGACTCGGAAGGGCGACTACATGTTCTCGTTCGACCTAAAAGACGGGTTCTACGCGCTGGGCATCGTGCCAGAGCAGCGCGACTATCTAACCGTAAACGTTCGCGGCCAGCTGTACCGACTAGCTGGACTCCCGATGGGCTGGTCGCTCAGCCCTTACCACTTCTGCGCGTTCACGGACACATTCGTACGACACCTCCGTCAACCAGACCCCGGTGGGTTTACAACACAGAACGGGAAGCCTACACAACCCGACAGCGACAGACCAAGCAAGCGCTTCCTCCGACACACGCGGTGGCGCGGAGCCAAAATCTTACCTTACGTGGACGACTTTCTCCTCTTCGCCGCCACTCGTGCTCTCGCTCTCTCGCTCAGGCAGCGCGTCGACCGCCTCCTCACCAATCTCGGCCTTCTCCGCCACCCCTCCAAGGGTTTTTGGGAGCCGACGCAATACGGCCACCACCTGGGCATCGACATCGACACAGCTTCAGGTTACTTCTTCGCCCCGGTGGAAAAGCTACAGAAGCTCGCAAGACAAGCTCGTCACCTACTGCAACGTGCAACCCGAAACTGCAGATGGCTCCCTGTCAAGGAACTACAGTCATTCGCGGGTCAGGCGCAGTACCTTTTTCTGGCAATTCCAGCGGCAAGATTCTTCCTCCGCGAACTGCACTCCGTACTCGGCGACAAGTGGGGAGGCCGCGTCCGTCTCTCTCCGCAGCTCAGTCGAGATCTACAGTGGTGGACACAAGTACCCAGTCACGCCAACGGCAAGAACATACACCGCCCGGTCGAGTCAGCCTACATCCACTGCGACAGTTCGGGGTATGGATGGGGGGCAGTCCTGAACGGCAGACTCGAAGCCCGCGGCTTCTGGGGAATACAGGACGAACAGCAGCACATTACCTGGAAAGAACTGAAGGCCGTCCGTCTGGCCGTCCTCAGCTTCTTGCCACACCTGGCTGGCCGCAACGTCCTCCTCCACGAAGACAACCAGGCGGTCTGCCACGTCCTGACCGGCCTGACGTCCCGCTCCCCGGAGATGATGAACGAATTACGCCGGTTATGGTACCTGTTGGACACCAACAACATCCACATCAGGCCCAGATACATCCGTTCTGCGGCAAACACGTGGGCAGACAAGCTCAGCCGACACCTCGACAGCGACGACTGGCAACTCGACCCCGCGGTGTTCCACGAAATGGACACACACTTCGGCCCGCACACAATCGACCGGTTTGCGTCGGCTCTCAACACGCTACTGCCCCGCTACAACGCGAACTGGCTAGACCCATCGTGCGAAGCCGTGGACGCCCTTCACCTCGCCGATGCGAATTGGAGAGCAGAAAACAACTGGTGCAACCCGCCATGGCCCCTGCTACCCGACCTCGCCCAGAAACTACAGCAGAGCGGCGCAGCAGCCACGGTGGTCGCCCCCCGGTGGCAAGGGAAAGCGTGGCATCAGGCCCTTACCGAATTGGCGTGCCACGAGACGGTCCTTCCGGCCCGACCTCACTTGTTCCGTCCCGGGCGGCGGCACGGACGCGGTACAGTCGGCAAGCCTCATTGGCCCGTCACTGTATTCCGGATTCCCTCCCGGCCTGGTTGTACCTCCGCCGGGGCGCTGTCAGTGCTACACTGACCCTGTTCAACACACGGCACATCAGGCCAGCAGTCCAAGCCTACCCCACCAGACCAGCAAAGGTCCGCTACAAGGTGGAGGTGGCAGGCTGCAACAACCCGTGGGCCGCCTCGATGCGCCCCTACATGCAACGTCTACTGGGCACTGACAGCCTTGGAGCAAAAACGCTCGAATTGCTGACCGCCGCTTGGGCGAAGAGCACGTCCGACACGTACAACAGCGCAATCAAGCCTTACTTCCAGTTCTGCGAGGAGCAAGGCCTACCGCCGCTGGCAGCAACAACTGCTACCATGGCCCGCTACATTGCATGGATCGGAGAACGTGGCACCATTAAGGCTACTAGTCTACAGCCTTACCTTTCAGCCGTAAACGGGTTTTTCAAGGACCACGGCGCAGAACCAGTCGCACAAGGCGAATTGGTCGCCAAGGTCCGGCGGGGTCTCGCTGCGTCCCAAGTTTCCCTCCAGCCCAGCCGCACACGCCTGTACCTCCCAGCCCGGATTCTTGTCTCATCGCTACGCCTGGCCAAGGACCTCCGCACACAGCTGACAGACACTTGGACTCAGGCTCAAGCAGAACTCATTCTGCTGTTCCGAGCGTGTCTAGCGACGGTGCTCCTGGCCACATTTTTTTGTCGAGGTGGAGCGGGAGTTGAGTGCCGGTCTGGAGACCTGTTGTGTACTCCGACCGGCGGAATCCTCCTATACCACGGAACGAGAAAAGGTCAACGGGGTACTTCCACGGAGCGAAAACTCCTCTGTGAACTACCGGCCTCGGCTCACCCGGACATGGCGAAACTACTACAGTACTTCGACGCTGCCCGTACCAGGTTCTCCGCCGGGAAGATTCCGGACAGACGATGGGCTATTAGTGTACGCGAGCCTACGACAAACTGGACTGCGGACACCCTGACTGCTTGGCTACAACGCGTACTTTGTGCAGTACACGAACAACCTCCGGACGGTTTCGCGTGGACTTCGCACTCCCTCCGAAAGGGTGCAGCTACTGCTGCGTACAGTATCGGTACCCCAATGCAGAAGATCAAGTTCTTCGGCGGTTGGGCGCGAGAGTCGGACGTAGTCCTCGACTACATCGACCCAACAGTGCTCCCGTGCCCGGGAGCTTGGCAACTCTTTGGGTGGATGACCCCTGGCGGGCCCCCACCCAACGTCACACGCCAGTCGGCGACAGATGGCATAAGTGAGCCCCAACACAGCTTAAATGGTCATATTAGTAATATAGAGGTTTGAATTACAGGGCTAAATTACGAAGTAACCGGCGTTACCTCCGTTACATGCGTTACCTCCGACGCTACATCTCCCTAACGGTTCAAGCGCCCAAGCGCGCACGGACAGTAAAATGTCCGCACCCTATATAACACACCAGCAGCGATTGTGTGTCCACCTTCTGCCTTTTGCGAGAGCTATCGCTCACGCAAACCCACCCACCCGATTCCCTCTCATATTGCGTGTAGGGTGGCCCAAGGGCCACCAAATCCAAATTCTGTAAGTGATCCACATCTTTGGCATAAGTGAGCCCCAACACAGCTTAAATGGTGCGCTGATTGCCAGACCGCCCGGACATAATGGCGCCAAACACCAATCAAGAAGAATAAAGAAACGTTTTGCGGCACAGCCACTGGACACTTTCCTTATCACTCCCGCAACCCAAGATCGCGAGACAGAGGACGCGACACACAAACTTCTACACAATAGAGCCATTGTTCATTCAGGCTAGTAGTGCTGAGCTCACGACTCTCAGCCCGTCAAGGTGCTTTTGTTATCTGCGCCTGCCACACTACCGTCGCGAACCGACTTGACTGCGTAACAACAGGTAACCCTCACTTTCACACGGCCGCGTCCCGCAGAATTCCGCAGTTGGCAACCACCTCCTCCGTAGGCAGCATGTAAACGTGTATGGCACAATCATTGTTTCGATTGTTATGCACAGGTCTATCTATTGTCGTGTTTCGCTCTTGGCGGCGCGCAGCCTTCTTCCTAAATGCCATCTGGTCGGGTTGTCGGTCGTTTCGTCGGCGGGGCGGTCTGTCGCTAATTGATTGTAAAATATACCTAAAGTACAGACACACCGCTTTACCGCGTGGTAAATATCCAGTTGTGAATAATGATCTGGTATTGCAGCTCGGGTTCCTCCTCAACGACCCGCAGCCCGTCGCGACTTTCCGACTGGGCTTCGACGCTTTAGGGCGCCAGTTAGACAAAAGACGCCAATAAATTGTTTCCGTAGATGTATTCCCCCTTCCCACTTTCGCTGTGCGCGAGTGGCGGTAGTTTTGTAGATACTGGCACATCTCGTATCAAGCAGCTGCGTCACATTCTATCCTTGACAGCTGTCGCTGGCGAGTTCGTGGAAGTGTTGGATCACCATTCACCAGCCAACCTCTCTACGTGTGAGCGAAGCGCCGCAACAGATCACCAAAAATCCTCACATAAGTAAACAGGAATTTCATATCTCGACTTTTTGGCGGTATCGAACGCTTTCTCCGGTAGTCGGCGTGATCTATGCTTGACGTGGGAATTGGGTGCGTCGTAGGGAATCATACCCGCCGTCGTGCTGCAAGTTCTTTTGGGGGCGGGTGCCCTCCTTGATAAATGCTCTGTCGCTATTTGTCAAAGGTAGCAGTAGCTACCACGTCACACGTTACGACGCTTCTGCTTTGAGTTGCGGAATGGTCATGGCGCATTTTCTTTTCTAGGCAGAATGACACGTCCAAGTCACTTATTCGTCTGTCCTACAAGGACGCGCATGGCCACTCTCGGACAGAAAGCGGGCCGACACTCGTTATCTGATAGTCAGACTCACTTACTCAGAGTAGCAACCTTGGAAGTGGCGGCGGCAAACATGTACTGACGACCCCCCCTCCCCCCCTACCCTTCTTTCCCCCTCCTTTTCCGCTTATTCGGTAAATTCAGCAGAACTACAGCAAAAATGTCGACTCGCCGCGCCAGTTTATTTGGATCTCTCATGATCACAGGCACCTTTCTGCTGAATGTTTCGGTGGAGTGCGCCAGAAACACCTCCACAGGGGCTAGCGCCCCTGAAGCGTACCCTTCTCAAAGCTCCTCCAAAACAGAAATCCCCTCTTTTGGCGTCGTGAACGAAGTCTGCCGTACGACTTGCGAGGAGGTGCGTGCACGTATGCCCTTGTCTCGACGTCTCGACTATAGCTCGAATCTATGTGCGGAGTTGTTCTACTCTTTGTTCGTTTTTGTTACGAAGGGCTAACATTACATGGCTGTGGGAATCGTGAGTGTTCAGTTTGAGGAAAACTGTGTGGAGATGGAGGAGGCTTGCTATGACTACGTGAAGCAAAGCAAACGGCCGAAGAATGGCGGGCGGTGCATCCGACACGCAGAGGCGACCGTGCGTTCCTGTGCCCGGACAGAGTTGGCCTGCAAGACATTCATCCGATCTTGTCAGCCCGTGGACGAGGACGGTCTACCGATGGATAGCGTACTTTTCCCGCATGTACAGCACCTGAACAAGAACATGCAGGCTCTAGCATGAGCTGAGCGAGCTGTGCCGACATTTTTATTCCAAGCTTTAGCGTCGTCAGTCCTAAAGCTTTTGTAGTGCGTATAAAGAAATGAGTGAGAAGCTTTTAGATCGGCGCGATCATGAGGACAGCAGCGGGGCAGCCCACGCATCACGTGAGGCAACGCTATCTCGTCGTCGAGATGGGAACACATACAGATGATGACTACTGCTCTGATCGAAGTGAGTGGAGTCATCCATTCTGGGACGCATAATCTACAAAGCTTCTGCCACATACGAGGAACTACCATTGCTTTCGGCCCTATTTGCCAGCCAGTTTTGCTTTGATGGTGTATATAATGGACAGTATTCGACCTTTAGCTTCGAATATGACCATCTGTATAGACAAGCTCACATTCAGCAGGACTGTAATAGCATTTCCAACTGCATTTCTGTAATGTCATGTCCGGCTGCATACGTATTTCTGATTTCACCTACTGCTACCTACTGCTAGGCTTTTGTTTATAAGACGCCGTGCGACCGACCTGGTAGGGGATCAATAGCTGTTCTTTCCGACGATGTAAGCTGTTGGACTCCTGCCTACCGCGCTAGTGACCGGATATTTCTCTCCAAACAACGCGTTTCCGTCGCAAGGTTGAGCTCCGTCGTCACTTGAGACATAGTGCGCTCTGTCCGTGAGAAGGGCGATAATGTAGCAACAATTCGAAGTATTGTTATGACATGTCGTCATGTTGGTTGGTGGCCTTCCTGTTGTCTGCATAGTTGTTGTAGGTAGTGCCACAAGTGACCATATAGCCTAGCACTTATGCTAAAGGCCGCCACGCATGCCAGAACATGAAACAAATGGCCAGTTATGACGACGTGCTTCAAGCACGATGTTGGACAATACGACCTAGAGAATCTAGTGGAACCGGTAGAGTTACAAATTTGGTCATAACATGCTTTTTGGACGGGATTGAGCGCAAGGTAGATTAAATAGGAATGATACGGCGGATTTTCGGCCCAGTGAATCTCACAGTATGTCTACAAGCATAATTGTATCATCCAAAATGCTCACGTGGATCATATTATCCCGTTGGTTGAGATGATATATTCACGGGACTCCACTGAGTATTATTTCGACCCCGACGATGCTTCACTGTCGAACGGGACGGTTTAGTTTCGCACGGCTATCCGATAAGGAGACCCTCTTGGCCCACTTTTGTTCAACTTGGCAATCAACAATTCAACACCACCTCCGGAATATTGGGGAAGGGCCGAACGGTGCCAGAATTCTTCGGCGATCCTTGCCTTTTCAGACGAAGGAAAGCATTTGATTACAACGCTCTTTGTCCCGACTGTGAATGCGGTGGCTACCGAGGAATGAGGGAAAGTGTCCTCGAGGGTTCAACCATTTAAGTCTTCGTGCATGGTAACCCCGGATACGGCTCCTTGACTTGTTTAGGTGATGCGGACGATGGTCCCCGTTGTTTCGGGTACTGTACCCTAGGAGCCCCCTTAGCAATGGATTTCTCGATGACGGATGGCCCTATCGGCTCCGGCATCTCACAATAAAAACCACGCCAACCTAGCCAAAATCGTAAATGTAATCTATTGGTGGGTTGTTCCTCCATCGTTTGCTATGCACACCCTTAGCCGTTTGGGGTTGGAGCTGAACACGGCGCAATGGGCAGAGTAAGCAATTGTTTCCCACTCGTGTTGTATTGCCGCCTCAAAACTGCGTGAGGACAAGTCCGATCTTTTTGTAATCTACTCGACGCCATAACGCACATGTTTTCAATCCAACGATGGAAGATTAACGCTTTCACATGCCATTGCATCACATGAAAGCTGCATTGAGACGAAAGCCAATTCCTATCCTTGTTGGAAGTATGAGTTTTAGAGTTCATTCTTGGTTACAAGATACCGTGGAGGCATCAACTATTATTGAACAAGATCGTCTGCTTTGCTACGTCGGACGCTTCGGAGGAGCACATTCGGCTTTTCGTCTGTTTATCACGTGTGCGGTACGCCGCTACGGGTTCTTGCTCCGCACCCTCCCACCTTATATATGCCGACCGCACCTTGCTACTACAAATAGGGCTTTTCGGCGCCCGCCGGCGGCGCAGCGGCGGCGGCCCCGGAGGGGGGTGCGCTCGCAGGCCCGTCGGCACCTACCTCTACCTCCACGCGGTGGGCGCTGGTAACCCCATAGCCGTGCCAGGCCTGGCACGGTAGGGGGCTAAACGAGGTACCGGCAGCTGCGATCCGCGGGATCAGCAACTGTCGGAAAGCCCTGTACGGAGGGTTTTGGAAAAACATAATATCCGTACACCAACACAGGGATCTCCCGCTCGGCCAGTCCGATATGTCTTTCCGCGACTAAATACTCGCAGATACTCTTCCGACGATGGGGCGGGGGCGGCGTTTGCGAAATATTTTTTGGCGAAGAGGGGTACGGACGGATCAGCGGAGGGACGAAGGTGTTGGAGCTGGCGGCGGACAGCTGGGAAGCAGCGCTAGGGACGGCGCTCGCTAGCAGTCGCCAGCCCTGCGAGCGCCTCAGATCTCCCCTGGGGGCGAGGCCTGAGGCTACGCAGGACGGTGGTTGGTCGCAGCCGGAGGAGCGGCACGGTCTGGCGGCGGCGGTCCTTAGGACCACCCGCCGCCGGAAAAGCCCGGTACGGGGGGTTTTTGGAAAAATTCCCGTACCCACCATCTTTTGAGGACCGGCGACTCGATCCCTGTGTTCTTCCTACCCCTTCCCTAGTCGGTACCCAGTTATCGATAGGCTGCCTCAGGCAGTGTGCCTAGGGTTATCGTAACGGCACACTGCTCGTAAAGGCGGCCCCCTAACAACGTAAACCACTGGGGGAGGGCACAGACGGCCACAACGCGATCAGATAGGTGTTGGAGACAGACGGGAAAAGGACAGGGGACATGAGAAAATCTGGCTCGGGGGCAGGAGAGCCAGCCGGACACCGTCTGCAGCCTAATTCTTTTCTCTTCTCAGCCCCCGAAGGAGGAGAGAAGACTCGGCTAGGTGGCGAGCTGCGTCGAGAGGAGCGGCTAATACCTCGGGCGGGGTTGAGCACGGATCGAGGCGGGACCGACGACGACCTTTGCGAGGGGGGTTTTTTACCTGCCTTTCCCCCCAAGCTCCGGCACGACCGGAGTCGCACAGGAGCCGAGGTCAGGCAGGTTCGCCTCGACCAGCTCAAGCTGGACAACTCTGCTGATCAGCGACCCCGCAGCGGCTGGAGCAGGCCGCGTATCGTGGAGACTAGCGACATTTTATATTTCATACATGTATGCAGACAGTACTTGTTTATGAGTATGTTTTAGACGGTATCGTTACTGCCATTGGAGAGGTTGGGATTAGTGGTTCACGGTCTACCTCAGTCTACTAAGTCTTGTATGGCATAGCATAAGGGGGGGCCCAGAGACAGCAGCCGGTTTATACTGGTATTGTTGTAAACAATTTCAAATTTCAAATTAGGGCTTTTCGTGCTGCAGTTTTCCTAATCTTGGGCCTTTCTCGAGACGTACATACGCTCGATCAACCGAATTGCGCTAAGCACCAACTTTATCTGCCCGCGGAGTTTGGGGGGATTAATGTACCCTCCCTCGAGCTCGATACTGAACATGCTCACTATGCTTCATTCATTGCGACCCTCGCTAACGTGATTACCGATAACGAGTCCGAGTCGTTGGGCTCTATGTACGGTCTTATCCGCCAGGAACTACTGCATGTTGCTACTTTTACTTGACCGTGGGCGGTCCAATTGCGCAATTTGTGTGATACGATCTCCACTATGGGGGGATCTTTGGAATCGGATCTCACGGTATTAACTAACATACTAAACGAAGACCTTTCCGACTATGCTGACCCCGATGACAAGCTTGTGGTATCTCCGGTTGAAAATGCGGCGGCGTCCGATACCCAATTGACTTGCCTACAACTTCCGACTCCCGACGCTCTAACCCGCTCGGGGGATTTTGGGGGCCACAACGAGCGGGGAATTACGCGCATTTTTCATGTCCATGCCTTACTTGACCTCTTGGCGTTTTGCAGACCTTCCCCACCGGCTTATATGTCGGTGATTTCGGGTTCATGTCGTGGTGCTTTGGCCCTCTTTTTCGCTTCACATGAGTCAAGCTTCAAGGTACCGTCCGATTGCTATACGATGGCAACGCACTGTGTGTTGTGCCCTACTATAAAGCGCTCCTCTCATATTCGGAAGTGCCCACGGTGCAATGAGGCTCCCCCATAGTCTCGTGGGTATGGATCTTCGTAGACGGTATCACGTACCTCCATGTCGGGTTAGCGCTCGACGGTTGCGACGCTTATGGACCACCTCCCCCGTTGCCCGTGCTCTTGGTATGTCATTCAGCTCCACGATCAGGTTGTCCACGTGCTTGAAGAGTTCGTGCTTGACGCGGGGGCTACTAAGGGGCGGGACTTTCGACTAGATGTCCGCCGTATTCGGTCGGGAGCTTCTCAAGATCGACCTCGGGATGTGGTGTGGTTAGACTTCATGGCCCCACACCGTCATATTGTTGTTGATGTGACGGTCACAAGCACCCGTACGAATACCACTGTCCCTCAGATAGGCACTCACCTCCCATTCCCGAGCAGACTTGCATTTGGAGCTCAATAGGGCAAACTCGATGAGGATCTTCGCACTTTTGCTTTACTTGGCACGCCTTCGGTTCCGTCGGTCCATGACTACAATCATGGCCGGTAGGCGCCTATGGCGGCTGGATTGATCGACCGCTTGGATTTTGGTGGCAGTTCGTCGCTTCATCCTTGGCATGTATGCAACTGACTCTCGTTCATTGCATTCTAATAGTTAGGCCCGCATGCAACATTTCGTTCGTCGATCTACTTCTTTTCCCTTTCGACGGTTTTGGGGGATGTGCGGCGAGAATTCTTGCAACGTCTTTATGCTGCTCTTCATGGTACTTTGGGCTCTTATCTTTACGATGCTTTGCAGGAGGGCAGTGCTGATGCCGTGGCATGCCTTCCAGCTCCTCCGGTTTAGGCATGTGGGATTTCCCCCCTCCTTTTCCTTTTTGCTTGGTAGTTTCCACTTCTTTTTCTTGCAAAAAATCCTTTAATAATATGAATCACGACAATGAAATGGTTCGTACCAGTTTGGGTGGCGTACCTTCCTGTTCCTCGGGCTTGAGTTTTTTCCTCTCTTCTTCTTGTTGCTTGGTACATGCATATGAGCTCATCAGTACGGGTAGTATATACAGAGATTAGAGGAGAGAGGTACAGCGCGACAATGCGGCCACGTCGTAAAATATGTTTATGAGTCACGACGTGGCTATCTCTGAGGCGCGTATTCTGGATAGCTCGCAAATTTGCGGCCATCGCCTTCCTTTAGGTTCCAAAACATGTGCCAGCTAGGACTGCAGCACGTACACGGTGTTATTCGCAACAGTACATAGTGATATCCCCGGGAGACCTCTTCCTCAGGAAGGACTGAACACCATGCGCGTAGCGCCCGCTTTCAACCTTGGCTAAGCACCGACCTCCGTTCCCCACCCGCCCCCCACACCACCTCAACTGGATTCCGAGTAGTGAAATATCCCCGAAACCGGCTTAACTCTTCGGTGCTACAGAGGATAAGATTATGGCTACTTTCGCTGTCCGTTCCTCGGCAGGTGCGCTCCCACGCCGCCCGCCCATCCGACCTATCACTGCGCCGCTACTCGGAACAGAGAGAGCCTGACACACTCGACGCCTCCCTTCACCTCCTTCCAGTGCTCCCGCCTCATGAACAGCCTCTCTTTCTTTATTTGGATGGTTGAACTCATGCGCAATCAATGTTATTTGTTTGCACTTTGGTTGCTCCAACTAGTCTAGTGACGAAGCCTCTTCCCCCGGCCGAGTTTCCACTAGTGCCGACCTTCGAGCACTCAATCTCCCTCGGAGGGCAGTTTCCCGCTCTCCATTTCAATCCCTCCTTTCCCCAGACCAAATCTGACTCGCTTTCCTTTGTTTTGTCATCACAGGTGCCAATGTCGCTGTTTCGCAGTCCTTCAACCGGGTGAGACCAGAGTTCGTTTTCCTCAACGAAACCCCCTTTCACCAACTTTATCGAGTCGCACAGACGAACGCCTGTACTCTCGTCGCTTGAAAGTGCCGTAAACTGTCAACTCATACTGTCTGCGATACTATTTGGTTTCCAACACAGAGGGTAACGCAGAAGCGTGCCGTTACCATGGTCGCCCGCGCTGAGCTGTCCAAGCCCGAGGTCAAAAGCCCCTCCAAGCCGGCCCCCCCCTCCGCCTCCCCCGCGCCCTCCTCCTCTGGTGCTTCCCCCGCCGGGGTAACCATGGAGTACCAGCGAGCGCAGGCAAAGGAGATGACCAAATACTTCAAAAGGCTGAAGGCAGCACAAACCGCCGGCCAGCAGCCGTGAGTGTTCATCCTCCCTTATGCTTTACCCTCTTTCCCCTATGACTCTTTAACCCGTCACTTCTGTGATGGCGTCTCATTCGCATGTGCTCTGGTTTCTGTGATATGTGTAGGGTTTTTGGGTTCACCAAGGCCAATGAGATCAACAACGGACGCTGGGTGATGTTTGCGCTGCTCGTGGGGGCGATGACGGAGTACGCGACCGGGGTGAACTTCCCTGATCAGTTGAAGCTGATGGGCGCTCTGTTCGGCATCGTCGACACCGACTAGACTCTATACTATCTCTAACACTGTTATTAGGACCCTTAGGATGCTACCACGCTAGCACACTGTGTGATACACAATTCGTAAGCCCTCTTCTCCATCGTGCACCACCCCTCTGCTTTTCCCATCTTGGCGGGAGGGTCGTGTTTGTCAGTCATGGAGTTGTTCCTCTAGTTTTTCCTCCACCGAAGGGAGTGTCACTCCCGATTTCGCTGCTGTTGCACATACACGCATTTTGTTTCCGCCCCTGGGTAGGTAGGTGGACGAGATTGGCGTGGGTTGTTGCAGACGTCTTAGAATAGAGGTGTGGTATTGATCTAGGTTGCATCTCAGGCCAGGATGGGCTAATTGAGGACAGGTGAATAAGTGTTGGTTGTCTTGGGTGGTGACATGTGTTTGTGTGTGTGTGTGGGGGGGGGGGGGGTCTCTCTGGTAGAATGAGTATTGGCTTCGGCAAACTGTTGGCGGCGTGCTGGACGACAGATCCATGAGGGACATCATATGGTAGGCGTTTATTTGTGTTTCGTACTACGGTCAGTCCATCGTGCTGGCAATAGTGGCACGTTTCTTGCCGTACTTTGATGAGCGGAGCATGATTTAGTTGCCATGTATCCAACGCTATCAATGCATCTCCTGTCAATAATTCAAAGAACTTTTCTAACCATCATATAACAGCTGCATTTGCCAGAGCAGACGCAGCTACAGGGTGTGATAAGTACGGCTTATTCTGTCCACTCTGCAGAACAGCATCATATTTTGCTTCTTGCGAAAATCACAGTGGCACCAAGAACAGCCTCCAAATTTGAGACGGTCATAATCACGTGCAGGAGACATTAACGCCGAGGGAGCTGTGCTGAGTCAGCCAACGAAGCTGTTGGACGGTACTGCTCATATCTGATTTTCTTACCTCGCCTGGTTCTGCCTTTGTGTGCTGAGTCCAGCAGCTACACAGAGGAGGGGAATGCTGTGCTGCAGGTTGCACAGTCTTGCAAACCATCACTAGCAAACACCCCACCCTCACGTTCTGCTTCCTGTCTCTCCCTAAAGCGAGTTAGGGAGAGACAGGCACTCGTGAGACTCCCATTACATCCTGAGCTTCGTGGAAGCGCCTATTGCCGGACTCTATATGATCAACTGCCAGCTGCATAGCACCATACTGGGATAATTGCAGCCACCAGAAACCTCACGCAGAACCTAAATAGCTTAT